>JBCJKH010054335.1:7058-19448 GCA_039877255.1 Loriculus beryllinus
CTGGAGAAGAGAAGGCTGCGTGGAGACCTCATAGCAGCCTTCCAGTATCTGAAGGGGGCCTATAGGGATGCTGGAGGTGGACTCTTCATTAGGGCCTATAATGATAGGACAAGGGGTAATGGGTTTGGGTTAAAACCTAAACAGGGGAGGTTTAGATTGGACATGAGGAAGAAATTCTTTCCTGTTAGGGTGGTGAGGCACTGGAATGGGTTGCCCAAGGAAGTCGTGAATGTTCCATCCCTGGCAGTGTTCAAGGCCAGATTGGATGCAGTCTTGGGTGAGATGGTTTAGTGTGAAGTGTCCCTGCTTATGGCAGGGGGATTGAAACTAGATGATCTTCAGGTCCTTTCCAACCCTCACTATTCTATGATTCTATATTCTCATGGCTCATTCTATATTTTCTATGATTCTATATTCTCATGATTGTATATTCTCCTGGCTTACAAAGCATATTGATGTGATGAATAGGATGGAAAAAAATTATGAGTTTTGTCTACAACTGGGAAACAGTGTTCATTGTGTGTAGAACATGTAAATGGGAGAGGAGATGGTACAGAAGGAGAATATTATCCAGTATATTAAAAAGCCCACAAACCCAAGCCTGCATCGGGTTTGTAGTTTTGGTATTCAGTATTCTTCAGCTTCCTTTTGTATGTGTGATGTGTAGCTTTGGTGCTGCTATTGAATTAAAGAAGAGCCAAAAATGTCAAAGCCTTTGCTCTTCCCGTGCATAACAGTAACTGAAATGGGGTTTGTAGTGTTCAGTCTTAGGGACTGAAAAATCTATGGTAGATAAGTTGCACTTATCAACATGTATTGGTTGCCAATTTTAAGAAATGTTGCTAGATCTTTGCATCTCTGGATATCTATATATATTTTGAATGGTAGATGCATTTTCAGTAATTGCTGCAAAATTATATAGTATCTGTTCTCAAGTGTGCCACTGTCAAATATGAAATCCCTATTATAGGGACATCTAAAGAATCCAGTCTGGTAAATAACTGTACTGGAATTAACAGATAACATGATGGCTGTTAATTCTAGTTTACACATTATTGCATCTCTATTGCACTCCCTTACAGTCCTCTCTGTGAAATGGCTGGAGAGGGATGTCACTGCATTGCTGGGTAATGATTCTGTAAAGGCAAGTACCTGAAGAGCATTTGGATTGACTTTTTATTCCCATCCCCCATTACTATGATTTTAATTGGAAGCAGCTCTTTGTTCATGTAAAACTAGCATGAGGTCCTTTACTGAAAGATGGAGATAGTAATGTCTTTGTATCAAACAGTGCCTGTTTCAAACTGTTACACTTGTCTTTGTTTAATTGGGCTTGCTGAGGTTTCTAGGAGAATGAAACTTCTATCATCTCTTCCTGTGAATCACTTTTAACATGCTGTCTCTGAGCAGAAAAATATCCCTTTTATGAGTAGGTGGAATAATATGCTAGCTGGATTCTGATATTTATTAAATGTTAAGCCTTTGTTAAGTTGAAATCTGGAAGAGAGTGCTGAGAAGCACAGAATTTGCAGTTGTACATACATGTGTTATTTTTGTGACCATTATGAGGTCTTGATTAAGTGCACTGGATCTGCTATGTAACTCTGGGAAATGTAGATATTTGCACTTTTGCTGTTAGAATTGAAGCTTTTACTAATACTATACTACAAACCTAACATCATTTAAAGTTGCTCAGTTTGTGCGTTAACAGAGCTAATTGATGCCATTAGGTATAGAAAGTGCAGGTTTTTGTCTGAGGCAGGGTAACTGCTGAGCTGCAGTCCAAGCACATGCAACTCGGCTGCCCGAAGTCCTTTTCACAAGTTGTTACTGAGTCACTGGGTGACCTTGAGTAAACCTCTTCCCTTGGCATATGCTGTCAAAGGACAACTACTAAGGATGACCTGTGTAGTTACCCGTGAATGACAAGTTCTTTGAAACTGCAGATTTGATGCCATGAGCAACCCCCTCTGGTGGAAGGTGTCCCTGCCCATGGCAGAAGGGCTGGAAGTAGATGATCTTCAAGGTCCATTCCAACTCAAACCATTCTATGAAATGATTTGTTTTGTTTCCTGTTCTATTAACCCTACAATAAGCACTGTGTGTTGGTAATGAAAAGGAAGATATGGGTATATGCTTCGAGGAACAAAGGAAAGAACTGGAACCAAAGACTGGTAACTAGCTTGTAAATGGGGTGTTGAATGACTTTGTCTTTGGCTTCCTTGGTTTTAGAGCATGTGGTAGTGGATCCTGCAGCACTGATTCAAAGTTTTTGAAGGCTGAGCTTCAAAAAACCAAAAATAATAATAAAAGCTAGTGCTGAAATTGAAAAATCCTTTTTTCCCCCAGCTTGATTGAGAATTAACTTCTAATTTGACTAGATATGGCTTTTTGTATGCATATGTGTCTTTGACATTTTATCTACTCCCTCTTGACAGATAATTTTATCCTGTTCAGACAGAATATATTTTTGCAGCACCTACAGCCAAGAATTTGTCTTAAATTAGTGGAAAAGCTTAAGGGAAATACTGTGTGATCCTACAAGATCTTTGTAACATTGTGAAGCAGAAGCTTATAACTTTCCAGTTGTTCATATGACAAGAGCTTCCAGCTGGCAAAGATCCTCGAAAGACCACTTGGCTCTCATTTTAATGGGAATTTTTAACAAACTAATTTTGAATTTTCCATTATTGAACAACATATAAGACTTTTTATACACGTAAGGATCTGGCTTTTAAATGGAAGAACTGACATAGAGCTGTAAGATAAGTTTTGCACATAGTTTGTCAAAACCTCTAAAAAATAAAGACATGACATGAAGTGTCACTCTTGTGACACAGTGCGCATTCCTTATGAATAGATAAGAGAGTTTAAAGTGAATGCTGTTATTTGTAAAAAGCCATGTAACAGTTTCCAAACTCATGCTTAATGTTGATGTGAAAAAAAATCTTACTTTTTAATTAAGCTAAATTAATAGATTCTAGCCTTCGCTTAATAGGTTTTTATATCAGAAACAGACTTCAGGTTGTTCACACTCAAGAATCCAGTTGCTTCTGTACAGGGCCACCCATATGTGTTTGCTGCTACCCATATAAATGCTAAATCAATGTCATACATATTTATATACTGCATGAGCTGCTGAGGCAAAAGAGAAATAAACAAGCCATGTATGAGGTGCTAAAAGGCCTGAGTAGCCTAATAAATCTTGCATTAGACTTAAATTTAATAAATACGAGGCCCTGAGGAGCAACCAATGGAAACAAGAACTGTTTCTTGAAGCAAAAACTTTGCTTTTCCATTTTATGAAGGTGTTTGGATGTACAAGTACGTGTAATTGCCTTTCAGTGACACATGTAGTAAGAACCCTTTTTCAGGCTTTCAAACTGCAAAAATCTCTAATATCTGAAGTAGTGAGGAAAGGAGTTCGTGAGTAAGCTTACATTCCCTTTGATGGCCAGTCTAATTGGTGATCATATATCAGCAATCTCAGTTGCTTAGATAATGCAGTACTGAACACTGTGTGTGGGAGTAGCAAGGAAAAATAATCCTGTAAACCTTCATTGCTCCAGACTATGTCTTTGAGCAAGACAAAATAGCTTCAATTGCTGAGTCAGCCCAGGACACACAAAAATAAATGCATGCAGCAACTTGAACCTGATCTGGAAGCAAACTACTACCAATAGAGAGCAATGGCACATCTCCATTCTTATCCTGTTCAAGAGGTGAACCCATGGAATCTTTGTGGCCTGAACTCCCTGCTGGTGCTGCACTGAGCAGTCAGAGCAAGAGTCATCAAGCCAAAGAATGAGAGTTGCATAGAACATTATTCTGAAGCCTGTGCATGGCTGGAAAATCCTCACTGGATCTGTTTGAGGCAGAAAAGCGTATAGAAAGTGTGTGGAAGCACATGAATTTGTTCTTTCAAGTTCTTGAGTAAAACTGCTGCTTTATAAAATCCCAAGAATAAGCAAGTTTCTTAATGCACTCAACACTGCTCCTACTGAAGTGCTAAACCTGCAAATTTTGTCCTCTACTGTAGATGATTTGCTATGAATGGGGATATGATACCTTGACATTCCTGTCTCTCTTGCATTTATATAAATCCTATGGTAACATAAACATTAATGTTGTACACACAAAAGGATAGTCTGTTTTTCTAAAGTCTGAGAAGCCCAAGACCTGTTAGCTGTATGGAATCTACCTAGAAGCTAATTTGGTGTGAGGGAAGGGGTCTTGGAGCAGAGAGTCTACAGGAAGTAGGTTGGCTTCTTTGACAGAGTTGTGAACAAAAAGAGCTCACAAACTTGTGTAAACAGCTTGAGAGGTGTCACCAGTCTCAGCCTCCAGCAAGGAAATTGGAGTTGGGGGAAACCCTTTATGTTGAATGTTTTATTATTAATTTTTTTTTTTCACATATAAACCAACTGGTTCTTGGTGTGAATGGGGCTGTGTAGTCTCTGGCTGTGCTCACTGAAAGCTCATTGAATCTGCTTTTTAAAAAACCCATTAATATGCCTGATATTTAATGAATACAGGGTGTCATTCATAACTTTGTTAGTTAATCATTTGTGCTCTTTAAGGAGGTAGTTTCACATGGATATCTCTCTCCCATCCAATTACTACTACTCATCTTAACTATTGAGAAAGTTTTCTTATAGCTTTGTTACATTTAAGCACTATGTAACATGGAGAATATACTTTTGCCTATTTTAGCACAGAAAAACAACTGTGTCCTGCAGATTACACACTGTATTTGTCACATAAAATCTAGTAAATATTGTAATTAACTTATTTTCGAAGTGTGTTTTTTTGTGTTAATTCAGCTGTACAAGCAAGCCACACTTTTATTCTTCTGAATCACCTCAAGAATTCCTATTGCTTCCTACTTCAAAAAAGAGGAAGAATGGGATGATTTTTCTTTGCATTGACAATCCGATTAAAGCAACAAGGTGGCAGGAATGATATCAATTCCTATGAAAGCACTGCTGTTTGATGCTTTGCCTATCAGCCATTTGTAGGCTCTCTGTCTGGGAATTGTGGCATAATAATCTATAGTAAGGCAATATAGAATCACGCAGAAACAGACTTCAATTGTTGGCCTATTTTTGGTGGTCCACTGTTGCTGGCAGAAGCTTATGTGAATCTCAAGGAGTCACTTGTTATGAGGATGCCAAACCAGAAAGCTATAATACAGACAAGGCAGGAAAGAGAGTGAATACTTTTTATTCTGCTGTTGTTTCTAGTATCCAGATAAAAATTCTCTGTTTCATCCACCAAAGTCATATTTAACATGCTGTTTCTACAACAGATTAAAACAGATCAGGAAAGTTTCTATCAGTATTCCTGGCAGTTATTGAAAAAACATTTGTATGGAAGAACTTATCGTATCTTTGATTTCTGCTATGCCAACTTCTAAGTTGATATTAAAAATAAGAACAAAAATGTTCCAAAAGTCATTGTGTTCACTACATAAAGGATGAAGATGGTGGTAAATTTTGATAAATGTATATTGCTGAGGATATGTAGAATGGTCTATAAATGTTATGTCAAGTGTTTTTTTTCCGGGAAGCCTTTGTTTTGAAAGGGGATGTCTCTGTGGCATCATCTGTGCTTTTTCTACCTTGGGCCATGATGCATTCACAATATTTTTATGTTGAAGCTTTTGTTTAGATTGGTTTTGCTTTCTGGTGATCCTTTTAAATACTTTTCTCTTGTAATATGGTGTATTAGGTGTAAAAAGAATGGGTAAAGGAGAGAGCAAATGATGTAAATAGAGCAAATGATGTAAATAGGATACAATGCTTGCTGCTGAGGTGTTCTCACTGTCAAAAAGTCAAGGCCTATTCACAAAAGGCTGCATTTGTGTCACCTTTATTTATGTGTTAATAAATTCCTTGCTCTGCTGGAAATCACAGAGGATCTGATACCAAAGCCAGTATCACATTCTCAGAAATAAAAGTCTGGAGGCAAGAATGGGAAGATGTGATGATCTTGCATGTAATTTTTATGCCTGACAAATAGATATCTTGCTGACAAATTATAAATCAAATTAATGCTATGGATATAGAGCTTTAGAGGAGAAAACAAGGTACTGTACTAAAATGTCATGGTTTTCTGAAAGAATCATGAGTTTTTAATACTTGAACATTTGGTGATAAGAAGGAACCCCTTCTCTCCTTTAAATGTTGATCAGAATAACTTCTGACAAAAAGCCAGCAGTAATGTACATTCCCATTACAAAGCATTTGCCAAGCAAAATTTCTAGCAACACAGTAAGCTTACAGATGTGCTCATCACTGTATTCCCAAAGGAATTGCCTTTTATTTGGGTCATTATTTGATTTATGCTTAGTTACTTAAAATTGAAAAAGCCTTAGTTCCAAAAAGTCTTTAAAATTTGGATCAACAGCACAAGTATAGAGAGAGGGGTTCTGAAATATTTGGGGAAGATATTTTGCTCTGACTTTGTTCTAAGGGTGTGATTATTGTTTATTTCTTTTTTCTCTCTGAAGATTACAATCAGACCCTCCTTTTTTTGCTGTTTGAGGTATAGAGAACAGGAAGAAGGGCTGGTGCCTCTCTTCTAAGGAAAAAGTATTTATTTTGAGGATTTCCACCCTTGTAGTTCACAGGTCCTGAATGTATGGACTATACTTGACATTACGACAACTGTCTAGAGCTATCCTACTTTCCAAGAAGAAATCTAAACTTTCTGTCCACCTTAATTTTTCTTTTAAACCTTCTGCAAGTAATGCATTCTATTTAAGAGTTAAAATGGACTAAAATGTCTCAGATGAACAGATCTGCCTAAAACCCCTGAGAATCTGCATGCTTTGACTATTCTGAGAATCTAAATGAAAGGATGGGGTTTGGCATCAGTGTTTACTGTCTTACCTTTGAATTTATATTGCTCTCAAAATATGGTACTACATGCCATAATGTATTTAGTTTTTTAATTAAAAAACTTGAGCAACAAACTTGGATAACATTTGGCCTTTCCTAACAATTTGTGAAGTGTTGATGAGTATGGCAAATCATTGCCATGTAAACAGAAATAAAATCTTGATTTCTGTAACACTGAACTTGTGTCTAGAGAGCCATTATATAATTAAGAACTTAACTGAATGAACTTTCCTTATTTAGCCTGTACTGCCATAACTGCAGGATGTGAATATGTTGGTGACTTTATTACATTGAGTGAAATTAGTAATTTACTGAACATTAGCTCATCTGCTAAATTATTTCTATAATAGTTTTGCTTCTTTGAGGAGTTTTTGGTGTGCATGATGTATTTTGAGTTCTGAATGAATTTGAAGAAGAGTGGTTTATGCTCTACTTGTGGATTAACAGGTACATTTCCACAGCAGTAGCTTCCCCTCTATATCCTTCCCCCCTGCCGTTAGAAGTAGATTTAGCTTAGCAGTTAGTAGAAATGAGAAATTCAGTATCCAATTATTTTCAGTTATTTTTATGTGACTATATCTTTTAAGAAGCTATAGAAAGATTACTGAGGATTATTGGGTTGTAGGTTCCCAGTGGTTGCTGGTAATTCATTGTGAATAGCATTATTACAGCTTCTAGTGACTGGCACAAATGAATGTTTCAAATTTGCTATAGTTTCTGCAAGACTTATTGCCAGTTAGTCTTCTTTTTTAATCTCATGGTCATGCTATGCCACTGAAACATCCGCTTTTTAAAGTAGATTCCTATACTATTTTTATTGTATATGCTGTTATTACTGCAACTTGAAATTGCAGGTTCATAGAATCATAGAATGGTTTGGTCTGGAAGGGACCTCAAAGTTCATCTAGTTCCACTAGAGCAGGTTGCTCCAAGCCTTGTCCAACCTGGCCCTAAACAATTCCAGGGACGGAGCATCCTCAGCTTTTCTGGGCAATCTGTGCCAGTGTCTTGTCACCCTCAGAGTTAAGAGCTTCTTCCTTACGTCTAACCGAAATCTACCCTCTTTCAGTTTAGAGTCACTACACATTGTTCTATGACTACATTACCTTGCTGAGGATACACTCAATCCCACTGTCCATTTCACTGACAGAGATGTTAAACAGCACTGGTCCCAGTACTGATACCTGAGGAATGGCACTTATCACTAGTTTCCAGTTAGACATCAAGCCATTCACTGTAGCATTTTGAGTGCAACCGTTGTGCCTATACTCCTTATCCACTGGCTGATCCACTGTCCATCCATCAAATTCATGTGTTTCTAGTTTAGCGACAAGGATGTCATGTGGGACAGTGTCAAATGCTTTGCACAAGTCCAGGAAGATGATGTCAGTTGCTCTTTCCTTTTCCACCAATGCTATCACCCTGTCATAGAAGGCCAACAAATTTGTCAGGGATGATTTGCTCTTAGTGAAGCCATTTTGGCTGTCACAAATCACTTTCTTATTTTCCATGTGCCTTAGCACAGTTTCCAGGAGGATCTGCTCTATAGTCTTGTTGGGTACAGAGGTGAGATTGACTGGCCTGTATTTCCCCAGGTGTTACCCAGATAACTTTGGAATATGAAGTTTTTTCTCTTTTTTCTCTTTTTTCCTTTTGACTCTTGTGAGTACTTTTCTGTTTTGTTGGCATCTTCCTGGCCTGATTCCAGTCATTACTTGTCTTTGACAAGTAAATTCATGCTTTCTCTGAGATGTTTCTACACTTACATATTAACATGGGAAAACATTCTCTCTCTCTTCTATTCAAATGTATTCATATTGCGTCCTGAAGGCCAGAAGAAAGTGACAACATTTTGGTTTATGTGGAATAATGATACTGGAATATTTAAGAACAGGGCAAGTCAAGAAGAGTGATGCAGATAGGGTGAAGTCAGATGTATCTGACATCATAAAAGTCGGGGCTCTTGGCCTTCCTCTCTTCCTGAGGAGGTTTTTTATTATATAAATAAATTGAATTCTTCTTTTCAAACTTCTGTGCTACTTAAAGATGCTGACTACGCTGTTTCAGCACTTTGATCTCCTGCCATCATCTGACCCTAGCTGTACTTTCATCCTTTTCAAAAGTATTCTCTCACGGCAGTGGATTTGGCCCTAAGGAAATGAGTATGCTGATTTTTTTTTTATTTTCTTTTTTATTTAGCCATTAAATAGTGCCTAGATGGCTGTCTTTGCTGAACAAATAAGCGGGCAAGCTATTCCCTGAGGACTTGGTTTTTAAGCCAGTAACAACCAAATTGACTCTGTAACCTTAAAAACGCTACTAGAAATCAGAAGTAATTTAGGAGTTATGTTGTTGAGACTGGTACTATTTGATGAAGACCTTGTGTTTTATGTGAAACACAGCTTTTTGTGAAGTCTTGAACCATGTACATGGTAACAGATGTATCCATCTTGTTACAGCACTCTTCAGATACCCTATCCTTGCTAGCTTCCAGCTCTCACCCAAAAGACAGGGAGTTGAGCTAGACACTGCTGAAATTTGTTTACCTTGTCTCAATGACATTTACCTGATAACTGACTTACACTTTAACACAGAGGGCAAATGATGAAAAGGTTTATTACTGAGGAGACTTTATTCTCTTTTCCATACTCCACGGTGTAAATAAAGATGCTATTATAGGTGTTTAGAGACTCTAGGAAAACAGAGGTAGATGATACTTATTAAGGAACTTGTGTGTCTTCTAGTCATTAAGCTTTCAGAGTGCTATTTTCCATAAAGATATCTCCATAAAGATAATTTTATTTCTGCAAATAGATTTTCATATGCATTGAAAATATAAAACTAGCATATAGTATGTATCAACAAAAATTTGAACGCATCTGTTGTTTCCCTTTGTGATCAAAATATGTCGAAATGCTACCAAGAAATGTGACATGAAAAAAAATCAAGGCTCTGTGCATGTCTTGATTAGTGGGGTTTGTGTTTTGGGTGTTTTTTTGTATTTATAAAGAATTATGGCAAGGGCTAGTCTACCTGTGATAAATTACAGCTGGCCTCTGTGACAATTTAAGCCTCTAACTCAAAACCAAGTAACTTGTGTTGAAATGGAGTACGAATTTAGTGTTAGTTAATACAGAGTTAAGTTTTTATTGACCTGATCTAATTATCATCCTGTTTTCATCAACCATCTAGTAAAAAAGACCATGAATTAGACTCGATGACACATTTGTAATTTTGCATGATGTCTTATCTTGCTGTGCTTTATTACATTGTGTAAATATTTTCTTCATTGCATTGCTACCATCAAAACTGTTAATTAAATCTGAATTGGACTAAATCTCTTTTCATTTGTTTAACAGATGATGTCACCAATATTGCTCAGAAATCCCTTCTTGCTGATGAAGAAGAGAATGTGCCAAGAGGACTAGGAGTATAAACATACCTAGTGACTTAGCTACTTGTGCTGCTCAGTCTTCACCGCTTTCAGTTAAAGTCAAACACAGCTACCTCAGAAACTTGTGGACAAGAGTACAAAGGTACTGTGTGTTGCTGGCTGAGTAGGAAGAAAATACATCTACAATAATGATGTTATAAATTTATTAGATACAGTTTGAAGTTTCAAGTTTAACTTTTTTCTCTTTGTGTACAGAGATAGACTTGAATCTCAACCAGATTCTGCAGGCACTATAAAAAACTATATTTGTACTAAGTTTTTTTCTTTGCTTGAATATATTTCTCTTTACACAGAGATTTTTGTGTTCAGTAAATAAATCTCTTGATTAGATGAACACTTTCTAACCCTTATTTCTTTACTAATTTTGTAAGAGATTTCTCCCTTGCTCATTGCATCTAAAATGTGCAGTCCAGATTGTTACTCCATGTCATATTTATCATATGCTTGCTAAATTGACCAATGCCTTACTTTAGCTGTACCTGTCACCATTAATAAAGAAGAAAGGCTTTAACTGCTTTGGTCACAGTTGGATACTAAGCTGCTTTGATAGACTTCCCCAGCCTTCTGTTGAATTTTAAGTTTACAGTATGCACATGTCTGGGTACCTATACACCTATATATACAAGGCATAAAACCCCACCACAATGTTTTGGTTGCTTCAAGGGCCATCTGCCATATGGGGAAAGGTAGCAATTTCCTCCTATTAAAGAACTATGGTAAGGATGATGGTTTAACGTGGTGCCTAATTCCTGGCTTTTTCATCTTGTGGTAGTCCTGCAGTGGAACCGCAGTGATGATACAGTTACAGGATTAGAAATATTAGGAGAGCTGGGCAACCCACACTGTGCAACTGTCCTTACTGCAGCAAAATCCCATTGGACCCTAAAAAAGACCTTTTTTATCTGGAAAGATGTGAATGTAATTGCAGTTTGGCAGAAAACTGTAATGCAGAAAGACAAGGAACTGCAGTAACCCAGGTTCACCCTTTCCTGGTGAATATTTTGCAGTTCACATACTGAGATTGTTGCCTCTGCTGCTCACAAACTTTGCTGTTATATTTGGTACAGTGCAGACTGACACTTTTCCACTTCTGAGCGGAAGGGTAAAGTATGACCCTAAGTAAGACAGGTGCTATGGGAAACAACATCTGTAGAGTGTGTGGTCATTACTGAAAAAATCACTAAGGAGGAAAGAGTAAAGTAAAAACTGTAGGATAAAGAGCACACTTTATGGCCCATCTGAATGGTATTTGCTTGTCTTCTATGACAGTCAAATACAGCTAATAGTTTATTAGTATCTTTGATTTTAATGCTTTAGAGAATTTCATTGTAGTAAAGTCAATATAAAGCAACAAAGAGTGGAAAAATATATCTGAAATGATTTGGTGTTTGTGACGTAACTTTTATTATAGAGAATAGTAACGGTAGCTAAATTTGTTTTGGGAACTGCAGATAAACTAATGTGATTGTGAGGGCAGTTCAAAATTTACTTCTGACTGGGTTTAACTCTTTATGGTAAATGCATGAGGACTTTCAGTCATACATGTATCTAAAAAAAATCATCTTCATATCTACTTAATAATAACAAAGTAGATGATGCTGATATTGAAAAGAATTTAAAAAACCCTTAAAAGCAGCTGTTTTATAACTTGGCTTTCTGCTAAGGGGAAGACATTTTGATTTTTAAATCTCAAATGAATGCTATTTACAGATTTATATTTCTGCCCAGTTGTCCTTTAGTCTGCACCATTTCTGTACATCCAAAAAGTTGGACGTAGATTAACAAATTGTTTTAGACTTAATATTTTAGTTAGCTGACTCTGCATAATGAAAGTGAAATGTTCAAAACATGAGTCTTCAACAAACAGTGTGTTTTGGAAAGTGATTTTATCATGTGCCAATTATCTATAAGGAGGCTTTTTACTTCTTGGAACTAACTTACAAAAATTTGAGCAGAGTAATTTCATCTATGTAAAAACTTTGCAAATCAAGAGTGGAGAATGTTGGCATTCTCCACTTCAGAGAATGGAGAATG
>JBCJKH010054337.1:0-18241 GCA_039877255.1 Loriculus beryllinus
AGGTGGTTCTCTAAAATTCGGTGCTTTTCCAGACTATTCATTCAACCATAACCTTCAGTAGCAATTGTGTCTTCTGGAATACTAATGACTAGTTGTTCCTTGGGGTTATCTTAGTTTCCATCCTGAATGTCAGATAGTCTGATGTGATGTACACACCATTAGGCATTCCAAGAATGCATACAGCACTTTCATCTTGTACTTGGTTAGAATTTATTAAATGAATATGACTTGTTTTGGATACTGATGTCCTGGAGTCAATATTGAATTCATCAGTGACTTGTATGGGGCATTTTAAGTGATAGTAATAAATACTGAAATGCATTCTGTGGTAGTGTTTTGATCTTTTTGTCATTGACCAATAAATTAAAATCATTCTTTACTTTGGGACACGCAGTCTATTGTCTCCAGGAAGCTAGGAGATATGTTTCCTTTTGCTTCCTTTCCAAAGAATTTCCAGTTATGTAGAATTGAAAGCCACAGTCCTGCCAGCAAAGTTCAGATGTTGAGCTGTTCTAGTAGATGTATCAGTATTTTATTTAGTAATGTATATGACAGACACCAGAGCTTCTACTGCAGATCCACAGGTTTAAAACCAAAGGGTGTTGTAGTAGGAACAAAAGGACTTAATTATTCTAGCTGGACTGTAACAGACTGATATCTATGATAGAATGGATTTTCACTGGAGACCTATATGGGGATATACATATTGTATGTGATCATATAATATATTATTCTGATGTGCACACTGAAAACTATTTTGGTTCCTGGAATATGAAAAAAAACTAAAATGTGGGGGAACTTGTGTCATGAATCTTAACACTGTAGCGTAGGGGTTCTTGAATTAGAAACTTGTTCATATACCATCTACTAACAGCTTTTAAGTGAAATGATGATACGCAAAGGGCATTGCTTGTCTCCCATCCTTTACATTCATTAGCATAAGCTCTGGCTTCTTGAAACCAGAAAAAGAAGTTCTGTAGTTTTCCTTCCTTTTAGAATAAAACTATATGATTTTTTTATTTTTTTTTTTTTCCCCAAGATTTCCGTTTAAATTTTCAGCTGGACTGAACACAGCTGGTCTAGTCTTTTGAGTGTTCTGTCTTTTGAAAGCTACTATAATACTGGTCAAATGATTCCTACTGCCTGCACATGGGTGGAACTAACACAGTTCCTATTCTTTCCTCTGTAAGTTAGGTCATTCACTTCAGGTGTAAGAAAAGTCCTGTTCAATATTCTTATATATTCTCTGCAAGGCTTCATTGTTGGTTTGCAAGTATGCCTTTGAAGAGGTGCTGTGCCCTTGTACTAGCTTAGTTCTTGTTACTTTAACTCTCCATACAGAAGTGTGATACAGGGTCTGTTTTTATACACAGATTTGAAGAACAGAGTATAATCCAAACACTTTTTAATAAGTGTGGTTTCATAACTTCTAATAGCTCATTTACCCACTGATGTGTTTGTATTGTAGGTAGGGACTGAAATTTTTCTCTCTATAGCTGTAGGTATGTTGTGGTTTAAGCTCAGTCGTACATCAGCCACGCAGTCCTCAGTCACTCCTCCCGCCCCTTTTGTCCCCCCACTCCCGGAGGGATGAGGAGGAAAATCAAAAGAATGTAACTCCCACCGGTTGAGGTAAGAACAATCCAGTAACTAAGGTATAACACAAACCACTGCTGCTACCATCAATAATAATAATGATAAGGGAAATAACAAGGGAAAAGAATACAACCGCTCACCACCTGCAGACTGATACCCAGCCCGAGTGAGCAGTGATCTAGCTCTTTTTGGTAACTCCCCCAGTTTATATAGTGAGCCTGACGTGCTGTGGTATGGAATAACTCTTTGGCTAGTTTGGGTCAGGTGTCCTTTCTCTGCTTCCTCCCAGCTTCCCCTGCTCCCTGGCAGAGCATGAAACTCAGAAAGTCCTTGGTCAGAGTAAACATTGCTGAGCAGCAACTATAAACATCGATGTTATCAGCACTGTTCCCAGGCCAAAAGTCAAAGCCACAGCACTGCACCAGCTACTGAGAAGGAGAAAATGACTACTACTGCTGAACCTAGGACGCATATGTATTCCCTGTTTTCAGTAAAATAAAGGTACTTTCAAAGGCATTTGAATGTATTACATAGTTTCTAGAAATATTGTATCAGCAGTAGCAGTCATTTTTTCTCCTTCTTAGTAGCTGGTGCAAGCACTGTGTTTTTGAGTTTTGGCTTGGGAGCAGAACTGATAACAGCAATGTTTTTAGTTACTGCTCGAATGTTTAGTCTGAGCAAGGACTTTGTGAGTCTCATGCTCTGCCAGGGAGGAGGGGAGGCCGGGAAGAAGCAGAGACAGAACACCTGACCCAAACTGACCAAAGAGGTATTCCATACCACAGCACGTCATGCCCAGGATGTAAATTGGGAGTTACCCGGAAGGGCTAGTGCACTGCAGGTTTGGACTAGGTATTGGTCAGTACCAGAGCATGACATGCCCAGTATATAAACTGAGGGAAGTTACCCAGAAGGGACTGATTGCTGCTTGGATCAGGCTGGGTACTGGTCAGCAGGTGGTGAGCAATTGTACTGTGCATCACTTTAGTTTTCTGAATTCTCATTTATCTTTTTTTGTTGTTCCTTATTGTTATTTTCACTATTGTTATTGTTGACATTATTTCTATTGTCCTTATATTTCACTTGATTTCAATTATTAAACTGTGGGGTTTACATTCTTCCAATTCTCTTCCCTAGAGAGCAGCTGCATGGTACTTAGTTGCTGGGTGGGTTTAAACCATGGCAGGAAGTGTGTTTGCTAAGAGCCAGATTACCTTCTGCTTTCCCCCACTTTTATATGGCTATAACTCAAATCATTGGAAATCAATGGAAGCACAGAAATAGAAATGTAGAGCAGCATAATGATTTACGCTACTGGAGTTTGAGAAAGCTCTCCTTTGCAGTGATCAAATGCTCTGACCTTGGCAATTTGGCATGGGAAGGAAAGATTCCAGTTCCAGAATATGAAAGGCAGTATCACCTTTCTAAAATTTACTGTCTCATATTGCTATCACACTGCTTTAAATATAGCCTGGGAAAAATTCAAATAATCTGATACAAGCAGCCCTGCTGCCTTGAGCAGAGCACGAAACGCCCTGTGTTTCACTGGTGAAATCTGTATTTCCAGCCTTAGAAAGCATTTCTATTGATTCATTTGGGTCATTTACTTAATGTGTTTCAGTGGATGGTTAGATAGCATTTGGAAATCCAGGTACCCATAGTGGAATGCGTGTTTTGTTCATTTCATGAAAAGTACTCCTTAATAATGTCTCTGGCCATGATACCATGGTCCTTGGGGAGGCATGATATTTTCACACCGACTCACTCACATTATCACGTTCCTCTGTCCTCAGGATCAACTGTATACTGCTTTTTCAACAGTCCGCAGTTTCAGTAACTTGAAAATTATTTACAAATGTTAATTAAGCACCCACAGAATGGGGAGGAAAAGACCATTCATGCCAACTTAGAGGGACACAACAAGATTAATAGCTACTGCTTAAGACTAGAGGAAATCTCTGTCAGAAGCATCCATATAATACAAACCTCTTGCACTTCTGCTTATTCAAGATATAATTTCCTTGTATAAATGCAATGATGTAGGCAATTAGTATGTACAATAGGTAGAGAACTTGACAGTTATATGAGACAGAGAAATTCCAACTCAGTTTTAGACAGAAGAAATACCAGCTCAAAGAAACAGCTTTCTGAATCTGGAAATCTGAAGTGTGGTAGCACATGAAAGCCTTTGGGAGCAGTAAATAAACACACAGGAGTTTATAAAAATACACATTGTCAGGTGCAGTCATGGGAAGGCAAATGCCAGCCCTTCTTTCACCACTAGAATTTCACTGTCTGTTGAAATTTCTTCAGTCTTTTAAATTTGAGTTCCAGTTAAAATTCCACACATGCTACATTGCTACAGCAGTCTTTTGAAAATACTTTTGATATGAGCAGGTGAGCAGTGGTCAAAAGGTTAGAAATTCAGACATCTCAGAAATCACTTTTATAAATCTTTGAATTTTCAAGGAAAAAGCAAGAAAACAATTAACATCTGGAAAATTCTTTAAAAGGTCCTCCCAATTTGCAGTAGAGAATATAGATCAGTGCAAGAGTGAGTTTGTGAGCCTGTTAAAAACTGATTCAGATAAAATCTCAGAGAACCTTTCCCCTTGTGCATATGCCTGCCTTTTTTGTATATACTTCTTTCTCCTGTTTCCAGAAGTCTGATTATTTCTTATTATCAAGTTCACAGTCGCCATATCTCAACTTGAACAAGTACTTTCTTTTACTCTTCATCAATATCTTACCACTGTATCTGAGGGAAAAAGTCAAAACGAATTGAATCTATGTACTTGGTACCTGAATACATAAGCCTTAAAACTCACCTATGGATTTGTAGTAAGTAAGTTTAAAAAGAAAACATTAGTAATTTGTGATGAAGAGCTCTCTTTACATGCAAATGAACAAAACTGTGCAAGAGTCCAAAACTGTGTGGAGAATTTAGAGAAGTCGATCCGTCTCTAGGACAGAATCCAGTACTTACGCCCACCCTCTGTCTTTTAACTTTAAATCATCTACAAAACAGAGATAAAGATCTGTATTTTCAGAGTGAAATCAGGCTCCAATAAAGTAGGAAATAAAGCTCTCACTGATTTCAGCAAGGCAAGGTTTTAATTTTCCGGACACATATATTCTGCAGGCATGCTGTAAAGATTAATTATTTCTCATTTGTGCTAAGTGGTGCTGGAATGATTGTAGCCTCTGTACTAATCTTTAGCTCTTATTTGGCCACATTTCAACCTTGTGACACTGACGTCAGAAGAGCATCACCAAGGAATTGACTTCATTGTGCACACTGAATGCAGCTGACACCACTCTACTTTAGCTGCTCTCCTTGTGGACATGAACATGCCCTTGCTTCCTCCATTAGAACTAACAGAGGTATAAACATCCTGTCCACATCAAGAGTGCCACAGCCTCATGTGCTACCCAGAAGCTCCAGCACTCTACAGATTACACAAAAGCTTGCTGCTGTATCACAGAATCATTGAATAGTTTTGGTTGGAAGGACCTCAATTATGTTGAAATTTACACAATCGTTTCCTAGGAGAGTTTTCTGCTCAGCGGAAACCATCTCGTCAATGCAGTAAGTTACTGTCAGCATTTAAAACAAGGAAGAGCTATGATGATCTGGAAATAATGCAAGTAGACAGCCTAATGGCACAGTTAGATGACTCATATCTGAAAATCCACCAGAAAATGGACATTTATGTGGAGCTGTGATTATGTTTGCTTGCTCTTTGCAGAGCTGAAAAGAACTTTCAAAAGTTAACTCATCTTCCCCCAGGCAAGGCTGAACTATGCTTGCACCATTTCTGAATAATACTTGCCCCGGGAAATGTTTAGGAAAATACACAGTCTCCCTAGGTTGTTTCCTTCAGCACTTGCCTTTTTCACAGTCTTACTCTTTGCTTTCTGACATTAGCTTAGCTGTACTGGATCAGAGCAAAGATTCATTCAGTGTGGTATTTTGTCTCTGATTACATCAGTACCCAGCACTGACAGCCAAAGACATAGTAGATTTTCAAAGATTATGTATTTTGGCATAAGGAGAATGCCCATGTACTCCAATGGTCTAGTTTTAATTCGGTTAGTTTGGATTACACTGACTCTTGGTAGAGCTATCCAGTCAAGTCAGGGAAAATGACAGGGAAAATTAACTCAGTGTTTTACCTAAATGTTCCAGAGAATTCATGGACAGAAGTGGCAGAGAACTCCTGAAAACCTGCAAGTTTAGCTATAGTCTCTGTTTGGTTTGAAAGGTGCTCAGACACTACAGTGAGAGATGGGATAATCTCAGAAAATTCTTATCAGTGAAACCATTTTCATTTACTGTCATGGTTTCTCCCATAAGTATTTTTTCACCCCAGTCTCTTTCTCAGTCAGCTCTGCACTGATGAAGCAGCAGGAGGAAATTAAGTGAAAGCTGAGTTAGCAAAGGGATTAAATATGCTGTGCTGAATATCTATGGTACCTATGCCGTGACCAGACCCCAAGGTACAAGGGGTAACAATTGGCCTGGACCTGACCATGCAAGAGAAAAGACCTGACTTTCCAGTGTGACAGCATGGGGAACAAAGCCACCTCCTTGCATTTCCTGGCACTTTGTAAAAAGAATTAATGTTGAAGAGAAAAAGGAATACCAAAGCCAAGTTTTTGCTGATCCCCTTTCTTTGCTGGTGTAAAAGAGGTTGTTCATTGCTATGAGTCAAGTATACTGCAGAGCTGAGAGAAAATACGAAGTTCTGTTTGCAGAGGTTGCTAGGGTTAGTGTGATTTTTCATTCACTTTTTTTGATGTTTGAAGTGGTGAAGTTCAGCATCCTTTGTCTGAAAGTTGAAATGCACCCTCGTCAGCAAAGAAGAAAGTGTTGCTGAGCACTTAAATCCTTCCCTGCCAGGCAGGGAAGACATTAAATGTGGCTATCTACCAAGCATTGCTCACCTGCTGCATCCAAGAAAGAGTTTTCATTTGGACTAGATCACACAGATCTTTATTTCTACTTTATTTCTACTTTATTTCTAATGTCTCCTCTCCATGCTTCAATGAAAAAGTAAACAGTTATTTTGACATTTGAAGTGTCATCACTAGCATTTGAGTTAATATATTAAGCTGAAAAGGGCTATTCTCTCAGTGCTTCAGGCTTTTGACATACTCAAGCATATATAATTGCATTGGCTACTTTCAGATCATATTTGCAAGGAATTCTTTACAATTACAGCAGCTATAGACACTTCATTTCCAACAAACAAACAAGTAGAACATACCAAATTACTTGGAAAACCAAGAAACTGACTGCTAACATGTATGTCTCCTTCATAAGCCATAAAAGGATGGTTTCTACCAAAGTTCAAGTAGCAGAACCTCTTATTTTGCAGAACAAAAGGCTCTTAATATAGTCTGCAAATCATGATTATGGAGCAGGTATACACATGCAACTGAAGAAACACTGTAAAGATCAATCTGGATTCACAGTGCACAAATTTCCTTGTGCCTTCTGATGTCCTATAATCGATGTTATCAAACTTGTTTTTGTTATTCTGCCTTGCATTTCTTGTTCTTCAGAGCATTAGGTTGATGTCTTAAGGTATTTAGCTGCATAGATATTAACATACTTTTATTTCTTTTTCCTAATAAGATAGAAAAATTTTAATTGTATGGGTAATCAATTCACGTTCTCTATCATCTGTTTGGAGAAGTGAATATTTTGTTCTCAGTTTGGCGAACTCATTTCGTTCAAGCAGACCAACTTTACTTGGGCACACATTCTAGGCATAACAATGGTAAATCATATTAAACTCAAAGCATCACTAGTCATTTCAGAAAAGAGCCAACTGAACTCTTTAAAAGTGCTTCATGATTGTATAAGTGTATCCAGATTGTATAACTGTATCCAGGTAGATTCTTTAAATTAACTTTGCCTGTTTAGAAAGAATAATGAAGAAGGCTAACATAAAAATATAGCACTTAAGGCAAGTTTTATACTGTGTCTGTCAGCCTGTTTTCAGATCAAGAGATTGCATATATTCCATCCGTGCATAGTTTCTCACTTTAAAGAAAGTCAATGGTGAAATAAATTGACTTGATATGAATTATAAAGAAAAGTATTGGTTTTTGCTTTATTATATTCATCAAATTTTGAAATACAGAACATATAAAAATGTGGCAAATAGATCTAGACTAAAAGCTGATCTCATTTTGCAGTGAGAGGCTCTTTTTCTGTGTTTGTCATCCCTGATGACATTACAATTCCTCACTTCCTTTTCCTGCCTGGAGGGCCACAGAGCCATAAGGAGCACTGTGGGGACCATACTGCTTTGTCTTTGCAGAATCCCATTTTCCTGAGCCAGGGAAACCCAGGGGAACTCCAAGACCTGCTGGGAGCCAGCAGCTCATATGATGGCAGATGACATGGCATGGATGGTGCCTGGAGTAACGGTGCCTACTTCCTGCCCTTACAAAAGGCAGTGTTAGGATTGATTGAGGTTCCCCTCCCCTGGCAACTTTAAAGGCCTCATGACTCTTCATGACTAAAACTTGCATTCTTTATGACTGAACGGAAAATTAGCGGTAAAAGTATATGAGAGACAAATTTCCCTTCTATTCTTCCATTACAGGTCTGAGGTCTTTTCCCACCCAAAAAACTTACTGGAGGCAACAAACAAGATTGGAATCTGTCAACAGGGCACAATACAAACTGTCACAGGGAGGATCTTTCATTTTTTGTTTTCTGCTGTGCTCAGGAGGCAACGAAACCACAGGGTACAGTCTCTAGTCAAAATTATTACTTTCCCAACTGCACTTCCACTACCTCTTCCAGAAAAAAAAAGTTTCTATAAGAATTATAACATCCACTCACCCAGACACTGAACTTCTGCTTGCATGTCCCCAGAGTGGGACCTACCCTTGGAGCTGTACTTGCTGTCCATCCCTAGTTGGAGATGCTATAATCAGACATTTATGAAAAGCAAATATGGTAATAAATATTTCAGCCAGAGGGAAGTGCAAGGCCACTCCCTTGCCTCATTCTTCAGCAATAAAAATAACTGGCCACAGAGTCAAATATTACAATGGTGAGCTTTCCCCTAATATTTGCATGTAAGATTTACGCCATAAAAGATATGTAGATAAAGTGGTTTTGGTTTATTTGCAGCATTATTACCAATGCCTGACAGCATTATCTGTACTGTTTATATAACTAGAAAATAGCTTTATAGTGATACAATTAGTAATGCTGAGCTTAGAATAAATGGTAATACTGATTGTACCACTGTAAACTTAACTTTATAGTGTCATGAATGAGCAATATTTGTATCATCATGTTTAATGACATAAGTCAATTTCAAGCCTAAGAGTATAACACAAGGATCCTGCATGCTTTGGTGTCACATCTAAAATACAATGAAAAGGAGCATCCCAATTAATCCTTATGATGCTCAGCCCTTCTCAAATTTTCATCCACTTTAAGCTTCAAGGGCATTTTTTTCTTCTTTGATTATAAAATAATTGCAAGTATCCCACTTCCAAAACTGTATTCCTAAAGCACTGGTGGGCTATGAGTAGTCCCAGTGATACTTCCACCAGCAGGGTGAATAGATGGGGACTGATAGCTGGCACAAGTGGAGGCAAGCTCTCTGCTTAGACTTCTTTAATCATTTCCTTCCTTTCCTATTTCAGTCCCTGCCTTTTATCCAGAGGGGAACATGACAAATGAAAGACTGATCATCTGCAAAACAAGTTTCAATTCATTTCATGGTTTTGCCTCATTCATTTCATAACTGACATATAAATGAATTTGAAAGACTGTTTGTCTGCCAGTCCTGGAGTAGCACTCACTAGCAGAAGATAGGAAAAAAGATCTCTGATATTACATTGTGTTCTTTGAAAAATGATTGTGTAACTGTCAATTACTGAAGCAGATATCTGTTCTGCACTGAGGTTTTATGCGCACTGGTTAACTATGCAGTATAAATGTCCCCTTCTGGTCTTTTTGTAATAATACATCCTGATCCACAGAATTTGTGACAGAAACTCCTTCTCTGTCCCTTCCCCTTTGTCTATAGTTAGTTTCACAGGAAAACATGTTCTTTGGACTTTCACGTGCTTCCATCCTTCTCTGTGATACCACTGGACTTCCATTTTGGCCCACAAGCATAGCGTTATTTAAGTCAACAGGAGGAATTGCAGTTCCTCATTTAACAATTAATTGGGACTCATAACCATAGATATTCATGTAAGAAAACCTCACTAAGCAGACATCACCCTATAGCAGTTTGAATATCAGCATAGTCTAAAAGCTGAACAATCCTGGGACACCAAGCCTTGGGGCAACCGATACATTTATTTTTTTGTTTTATCGGCGATGCAAGTCTGTCGATCATCCACATCTTTGTCTCAAAACTGTACCACTGCAGTAAACTGCTGACAAGATACACAAATGCAACCTCTAAGAAGCCCTGTGTGGAATTTAGTCATCCATCTGTAAGCCTAGAGATACAATTTATTTAGACAATATTGGTGCTGTGCTTATCCAGAGCAATGTTTAAGCTTATGCAATAAATTCTTCCCCTCCTTCCTGTTTCAGCACTATATAGACAAGCACATATGCTTACTGTTAGGCAGGTGGGAACAAATATGACATCACATGTAAATGAAATCAAGTTTTGCTTTCCTCAGAAATAGGGAAGGATGCTGACAATTCCATGGTGGTACCACAGGGGCACTCTGAATTCAGTCACAAATTTCAAGAGCTACTTTCACTTATCTTCCGAAATTCTCTGATTCCTTTTGGGGGTGTCCAGAGCCATTTGGTTCCAGCTTCCATCCACTTTCATGGTTATGTGTTCAGGAACATGAACCACCAGTGAAGAAGTGTGTATTTTGGAAGCAATATGGAAGGAAGTGTTTTATGACAACACATAAAGAAAAACTCACAGGTGACTGCTAGCATCATGCAGTCAATTCATGATGTCAATGAGCATGTCAAAACCTGAAATGGAGTGTCTAAAATCGTGGCTATATTTCGTTCTGTTTATCCACCTCATCCATGGTTCACTTTTCATGTGCCTTTAACATGCTGAGAATATCTGTGTTCCCTGTTCTCCACTGTCCCCATCTTTGCCCACACTTTGAACAGAGTTAGAGATCAAAAAAGAGGGTTCTCTATGGTAACTACAAGGAAAAAGAGGAAGATAGCAGAGTAGCTGTAGATGTACAAACTGACAGAGGCCCTGTAGCATCTTTCCTAGTCTAGTTTCTAAAAATCCCCTTCTGTTTATCACTAAAGCAAACAGTAACGTATCTCTGAACAGAGCTGCTGTCCATCCAGTATCTTCTCCAGCAGCTATTTCAGGTTCTTATGGACTGACCGACCAGTGAGTCCTCCCTCATTCTCACACAGATCAATGCAGGCAAGAACTTTTACCTGTTTTTTTCCTTTCACAACATCTCAGTTTTCTTTCTTTGATTTTTTCTCCTTCATTCTTCTTATAGGAAATGAAGAACCAGAAAGGTCATATAAAGCTGCCTGACATTACCACATATCTATCCTACATACCACTCACAAAATATGGAACAACTTGTTTCTGTGTCTCATTATTAGGAAAATTCATAAAGTCTGAAGATAGGATAACTTTTTGAGATATACTATCTTCATGGAACTGTAGTCTAGCTCTGTTACATAGCTGCAATGAAAGACTGAGCTAATCCCAGATTAAGTAGAATAAAACAAAATCAGAGATCCTGTCTAAATCAGACACTGGAGACACTTGTGTTGTGTAAACAAACATCCAAGTGCAATCAGTGGTATCTCCTCATGTATACACTATGCACTCCATGAAAAAGAAACTAACTCAATTTGTTGTTAATGCTAATGCTGTCTGTCAATACATAAATCTGAACACTCCACTGGTAGGAGTATGTTGGTCACTTATACATTTTTTTCATGGTGGCCTCTGATTTTATTCTTCTTTTTATGAGAGTTATTAAAAGCTTTAAAACATTTTCTGGCTTCCTGGAGGGTAATGAATTATCTGTGCTTCCAAACTAATCAAGGATAATAGTCTTTCTAGAACACTTAGGCAGACCATACCAGGGTAGCTAGGGAAATCCAGATGGCTACTGCCACACTAACATGCATTGAACCGATAATTTAACTGGCTTTTCAGAGCTTCTCAGTGTATTCTCATTATATTCATATACTTCTGCTACTGAAATAATAGTGAGAATTAATTGCTTCTAATTGAGTTTGGTGGTGTTAAATCAAATTAGTGTCCACAGCATAATACAAACAATATTGGCAATATTGACTCCATTACAGCAAGTGCTCAAAATTGCATCATTTAGGATCTCTACTGAATTAAATTCTGACCATTAAAGAATGAGGTTTTGTAAGAACATCCATGTATAACATGACCTGAAACAAATCAAACCCAAATTTTGAAAATGCAACAAAGGGTGAAGGAGCCATTTGGCATAATTCGCCAAAGAAAATGTTTAATAACACCCATGACCCCAAGGGCTTTCATAATTTTTCGCTCCCCAAGGTAAACCTTTCAAAATATGTTAAATACATGAGAAAGAGGTGCAAGCTTTTCAAGTCCCATTTTCACTGCCACTAACAGATCAAATAGGGCAAGACTCTCTGGATAGAATGGGCAGAGGAGCTCCACTGACCCCAGTGGATCGCTTGACAATTCTTCGGATTTCTCATTCTGAAGCTACTCTGAGATGGAGTTTGTAACTGTCACATGTAATAACAATGACAATTACTTATTTAAAGTGATACTGACTGTTCATATCTAAAAAGAGCTTAATCTGAAGTGAATTTTCCTGTGAAGATACAAGTGAACTCTCTCTGCAGTATTATCAAGTAAGCATGTACATTACTTTCCATAGCTGTGCTATTTCTCCTGAGATGACAAGAAAGAGCCTTCACCCTAATGTGCAGTGGTATAGCTATGGTTAATTATTTATATAATCCTTCAGCAGCACATTCCATAATAAGCTGCTTGGATAGGATAAAAGCAATACAGACATTTGTCTTTCTGGTGATAAAATAGAGAAAGTAGGCTCAAAACTGAACAGATAAATATGAATGAATATTCTGGAAGAGAGGTAAAATGTACATTTTTAAACTTCTATCCTGATCTGAAGCAATCATCTAGAGTACTGGTGGTAAGCAGCTTGTCAATATCAGTTCCATTACCTATGGGTAGATGTCAAATATTTACCCTTATCCCAGGGAAATTCCACTGAATCTGCCAAATGTTATTTCTGTCCTGAGGAAATCCTCCAGGCATTCTGTGGAACTAAATATTAAAAAATCTAACCCACTGTTTGCAAAAATTTCTTTGTTGGTACTGAGCAAATGGAAACTGAATAATATTAAGAGCTTAATCTGACAAAACAAAGGACACTTCAAACCATGGAAAGTAGTACCCCAGATCATTAATAGTGCAGACAGGTAAAAAAAGAAATAAGACCTTAGTTTTACTTCTGATTTTCCAGACAATCAAACCACAAAAAAAAAAAAAAAAACAAACGCAAACTGGATAGGCAGTCCTGATGCCATCTAAACTATGCTTTAGCCCAAGGCTATCTCAATCATTATTGAAGGACATTTTTCTAACACAATTTTAAAACCTGTGAGACTGAAAGCATCACAGACAAAGTTGAAATTATTTTCCTAGCTTCCTTTCTTATGTTCTAATTTGAGCTTGCTAATCATTTTCCTTCACAGAATGCACATAGAAAAAGATGAAATTTGTTTATTTTTCTAAGGCAAACATCCTCCTCCAATTTTTTCTCTGCCCTAGATGAGACAAACTTTGTATCTCATTTCCAGCCTTCTTTTTTGGATCATGTTGTCTAGGTCACTGTTCATTCTCATTGCTATTTTCACACCGACATTTCAAACCTTTCTCCAAGTATATTTGCCATGAGCATAAAAAGCCCTAGCACTAACCCCTCAACAAGACTAAAGTGAGTTACTCCATGTTGCTGGCATCATGTTTCCATTTCTAAGCATTTGCAATTTCTCCTATGCTATTCAAAAATAAAACACTGTTGACTTATCTTCAACTTGTGGTTCACTTCAGTTTTATATCCTTCCCTGAAGTACTGTTTACCGACTCCTGTGTTTCACTGTTAGTTATTCTTCCAGTGGAAGATATATGTGCTGAATAAAAGTAAATAAAAGCTAATATTCTCTTATCCAACAGGCAAACATAATGAAGATTGGCTCTCTAACATCAAACTACATAAACGTATCCTTCTAGTTATAATGTCAATGAAGGCTGAATCAACTTCCACAATCAGCTATGACTGACTGAGATATTTAAGGAACAATGGCAAAGCTAAAGGTTTTATAGACGTCTTGTCACTATTTCAGCTATTTGAATGAATGGTGTAAAGAGACTGATAGGAAGAAATCCATGGAATAAGACTGTCAAACAGATGGCACATCTAACCCTTTCTTCCTGGATAGCAGAACCTAAAGAAGAGCAATATAGGTCATAAAGTAACTTGAATTTCAAAACTGACAGATTACTTGCTTTTTGTGACTGATGTTTTTTGCCGAAGTTGCCATAAACTGTCTGCCTCAGAAGACTCAATAATTGCTTCTTAAAAAAAAAAATATTAAAATTATCAAGGTTATAAAATGACTGTTCCATCATTGCTTAAATGATTGCATGCTTGCTTCATTTTCTTTAGTTTCATGTTCGATCTTCTCCTCTTAGGTTTGTTAATTTTGCTTCAGACTTCTAGATACTGACTTTCTAGAGTGACTTTTTAAAAGTCAAAGCTACATTAGAACCTGAAGTGAAATTAGAAGCAGCTGTTATGAGTTTTTCTATGCTTGAAATATTTCCTATAAATCCAATAGTTTGGTAGTGTGGTGAGCATGAAAAGACGTTTACCCTTGATTTCCTTACAGTGAGTTAAGGTGTTTGTCTATGTGTGCAAAATATTGACATCTTGAAATATTTATGTGCCAAGTAGATAAAGATGTTTCTCATTGAGCTGCTGGAAATGTCCTAAAGAATATCTTTAAATATTAATGCTTCCCAGTGCAGCCTTTAGACAGCCTATTTGCAATGACAAGACATTTCAGCTTGTTATAACTTTGTTATAATTACAGCCCTCCATTTTGCTTTCCCCCCCGAGATATTTTGTGCATATAGATATTGGCATTTTGTTCGGGAGGGGTAAAACTAATTTAATATTTCACCTTCTTCTTTTATAAGCAGGAACAATTCAAAGCTACATAGCATATATTAAGCAATTTGTTCTTCTCTTTGTAATTATACTTTGCACAAACTTAATAGCCAGGGGAGCCAATGACCAGACAGAAATGTACATGAGAGTAATACTTCAAACTAATGTTGTCAGACAACACACTGTGCAGAACACACTAATCATGGAGAAACATGGAGACAGAACCTATTTACTTCTCATCCCACTCATTTGATGTGCCCAAGGATCAAATTTCCAAAATGTCTTTAGTTAACTTAGGAGCATATGTTATTTTTCCAAAAATGAGATTAGCATTTAGATATTTGTGTCTCTCTCAAAATCAGTGACTTCAGATTCTGGAATTTCAGGAACTGCAAAAAATTGTACCATCCATTTATAAAATCTTCCTCATTTTGAAAACAAGTACTGGAATTAGGGGTGAGTTCAGAACCTTTGTTAAACTCCACTGTAGGTATATGAGGTGTTGTAAGTCATTCAAAACTCATTGCTAGAGTTTCTTTAAAGAACACACTGTATAAAAGATACTGCATATAGTATTTTAGTGTATGGTATAATGAGTATGGTATTTTAGTATATAGCCAGAAATAGTTTATCAGGACCTTTATCTTTAACCAGTCAAATCAGCAATTGTGCAGACATTGTTAGAGTGCAGGTCTGACTGCGTGGACGCCTTTTTTTTTGCATTTGATTCTGTTGCCCATATCTGCAAACAGCACACAAGAGTATATAAATCACACTCTTCTCATCTTCGCTTGTTTTCCTTTGAGCTGTAAATCATTGTAACACTAGATTAAAGTGACTTCCACTTGATTCCTGGTCTAAGTGAAAGAAATCATTTCCTTTCATGCAAGTCTACATCAGTGGAAAAGTTAACATGTCTTCTTTCTGTCCCAAACCACTGTGAAGGATGCCTCCTCCACCACTGACATCTGCCTCCTTATCAGGCTTTACAGACAATTGCTACATTTAAAGTGCAGTTATTTGTGAAACACAAGAGGAGATATGCTATCCAAAAGCACTCGGCTGTCAGACTTTTTGTGGAGAGTTAAAAATAAATAACTGCAAAAAATGTTGTACATGCTAAAATGCACCCATACATTTTATCTCTAAGAGAATGTGGCTTTATATTCAATCATTGTTGTAACTATTTTAAAACCCTAGATGTGACGTGATTTAATTCTGAGAACCATCTGGCCAACAGCTATCATAACAGTCATCACTGGCTTCATTTTCTTAATTGATCTAGACATATTTCACAGACATCATTAATAGCATTGGATAAACATGAGATGGAAATGCTTAGCTTAAAGTTTATATTCTATAAATCCTATATAAGGAGTTAACCAGGACACAAGTTTTCAGAAGCATAATGTGTCTTTATAGTTTTGGCAACAAATTCTTTTGTCTTCCTAGAAGTCCTTAGATTTTCAAAATCTCCACCTAGGCATACTTTGGTCAAAAGCCAGGAGCCTTCAAACCCGATTTTTTTATGACAGCTCAAATTCAACTAAGGTATAAATGGGGCCCTGTCAGAGGACAAGAGTTGAGCCAGTCCTCCTTGGAGCAACAGATCTGCAGTCAAGGACTCTCCATTTGAGCTAAGATGACACCTAAAGTAACTCCTCGAGGTAGAGTCCTCATCTTAAGTGGTGAGTGAAACACACTTTGGGTTAATTCCCTTTAAAACTTAAGCTTAAGTTATTTTTATACTATTTGATTCAACTTTGCATCTAGAACCTGTAATTTACTAATGTTGTCAGAGTATTAAATGATTTTTTGTTAGAATAAGCTTTCTTTGGGGTTTGTAACCTAAGTCAATTTTGTAGGCCTCAGTGACAATGACAGTGACATGCTAAACCTTGAAATCTTGACTAGGTGATATAATGGATAAATTTTGCATATGCATCTATATATTCCTTTAGACATAAACCAATGACCAAGGCTGGGACTAGAAGTGGATCCAGCCACACCTAAACTCCCCTGAACCTCATACACCAATGGGAGGGTCTCCCTGACTGTTTTATCTGGTCCTGTCTTCTATAAAGTACATAATCAGATGAATTTTGCTGTTAAATCATATTACATCACTATCACATTTGCTATTGAATTTTGTTTTACCAATAAGGCATATTGCTGCTTCTCCCTTATGAATAAAGCATCTGATTCCTCCAAGACACCCTTCTAACACAAACCATTGTATGATCTCATGATTCTATGGGTCCGCCTGCTGTAATGAAGACGTCATTTGATTTAGGTATTTCTGGGACCTGTGTCCAAACAAGTTCAGATCTTCATTACAGATCTTTGATATCTATCGATAGATACATGTCTTGAAAAGAGCATTCCCTGAAATCTCTGATGTAAGTAATCACAGAAAAACATTAACACTAGGCACATAAACTCCCATAAGGCAGCATATCCACATTAGATCTAATGTCCAAATTCCCCCAGTGTTTCAGCCAAAATGTTGGGTTGTTTGAGTTTCCAATAAGGATAACTTTTAGACAGCAACTTACAGAAGTTTAAAGACATATGGTCCAACAACATTCAAATGTTACATTATCTGAACTCTTTTGACCATAACATCCTACTAAAAACATTACACCTGAATACCAGCTACAACATGATTTCAGACACATCCCTCTTTCTAAGCTTCACAAACTGAAACTCAGTACTGGACTTCAACTGAAACATCACTTTTGTGGTAGACACCTGGAAACATCTAAGTTCTTCGACTGCGTGCTTTCTAGCCAAGAAATGTATTGTTGCTGTGCCTGAATTGTTTTAATGCCTTCTTGATTTTTCCCTTTCTGCTTTCTGCCCAAAATTAGAACACAGCTGATGTTCTGTTCTATCTATGTTAAATAGGTTTCCTACAGAACAAGGGAAATTATATTCGAGCTTAAACATAAGTCTTTCAAAATTAAAAAAAAAAAAAAGCCTGAGCAAGTTAAGAGTAGCCAGATGAAAAAAATTACCACATATATTAAATGAATTCAAAAACCCTTAAAATACATAATGACAAAAATTGTGAAAAATGGACATAATGGTAAAAAATTTTGAGTCCTTCAGATCAAATCAAAATGGGTTAGTTTTAAATCTGTAGGCCTTTAATAAATGACGGAAAATGGAATGATAGATTTCTCAGACAACGACTCATACTACTAGATTTTTTCTAAGGTGAAAATCTTATTAAGTTAATCACCCTTCACTTACAGTGCAGGCTCATGTCAAAATTAAATCCTGTTCTTAGAAAGGAGGAGAGAGTCTATTACAGCAGGAGTATTTATCAGTATTTCAGTCTATAATGACGGAATAATGGTTATTGCATTTAGAAAAAGTTACTTGTAATATAACAAAAAAAAAAAAAGTCAAGGAAAACTAG
>JBCJKH010054338.1:0-20834 GCA_039877255.1 Loriculus beryllinus
GTCATAATGCAAGTCTCCATAGAAAAATAAAAGTCTATTATTCTTACTAGCTCTGCTTTAATGAGTATACACTGTGTTACCTGAATAGGTAGGTACTGAAGGATATTTTAACAGAGACCATTAAAATCATTTGTTTAAATAAGAGATTGATTTGTCATTTTATACATAGCTAATTGTTACAGAATCATAGAAACAGAGGCATTTTGATGAAAAGCCAATTAATGGTGAGATATGAATAGACTATAAGAACACAGAATCATAGAATGGTTTGTATTGGAAAGGACCTTAAGATCATCTAGTTCCAACCCCTCTGCCATCGGCAGGAACACCTCACGCTAGACCATTTTGCCCAAGGCTCTGTCCATCCTGGCCTTCAACTTTTGATTCATTTCTTTCTGATAGTTTATTAAGAACCACACCAATTATTTTGTCATGACAGCATTACTCTATGGGCAGCAGACATCTGCCCTGAATGTAGTCTGAATCTTGTTATAATTTTATTATACTCATATTTCAAAAACCAAAAACCAAAAAAAACTATAAAATATGTGAGCCCTCTTGTGGCCAAAATATCTTCTCTGTGCCTTATGAAATCATCCAAGATTGTGTGGGCTGGTGAATGAAGTGCCTGAAAAATATCCAGGGATATAAATTTGTCTACTTAGCACATCTGTTGTCAGTTCTTTTTAATTTTTCATAACAACCAAATTAATTTTGCCTTGGTGTCTTTCTTAATTTACTGTTTGTAGCTAAAATGCCTATGAAATTCTGGTTTTGGAACCAGACACAAACAGGACATAGAACTCCAAAATTTCTAATAACTTCATCCATGCTGCTGTAATTGCCATGAAAAGTTCTAGTTAATGTCAAATGGGTTTTGTGGAGATCTTCATTATGATACAGGGTTTTTACTTTAAATATCAACAATTTGAGTCATATAGGAACCAAACGTGACAGACAGAGGTGCCTTTTAGGTGTTACTGAACTGGAGCTAAGCTCTGTGGTGATTTTGAGGAAGAAGAGGTGACATTTCCTTGCCAGTTATCACCCATTCCTCACAAATTCAAGGGAAAAATTACCTAAACCATCCAAACTACCTATTCTTATTTAAGAAAAACTTTTATCACCTGAGACAATAATTTTCATCTTGTGTGATTTTCTTTTTTTTGCTTCCCTCCATTAAAAAGGTCTGTTGCTGCATTATAATACCTTTCTTTGTAAAGAAAGAGGAAAAATTTTACAGCTGTGCAAATTACCTCATGAACTGGGCCTTGAGAAATTAGGCAGTGATATTCATTGATTAGATAAAATAGCAGCACTCTATGGTTGAAGTGGTAGTAAATTTACAGGTAGGGAAAGGATGGTACTTTAAATTCAAAATGTGTATTCTGCTCTTCACAGGTTTTTCTACTGCATAAGGTGTGTTACTTTACACAAGTAAAGTATTAAAAATGTATGTATGTCCCTTGTAGTGCTGAACACTTATTGGTTATTTGTTCTAATTTTGCTGATTGATAGTATTTGCTTAATTATTTCCCCTGAGGCCAGAGAAAAATACAAAAATGTACATTTTTTTTTAATTAAATGGCTATTTTAAGCTCTGCTGGAGAGTACTGGCTGCAGTATCTTAACCTTATTCAGTATAACAGTGTTTGTGACACTTGTGTAAAGTTATCTATTTATGACTCAGCTATACATATTTATGTTGTAAAAATGCAAACTATCAACACTTCTGTTAATATTGTCCTTGTTTAATCTGGTCTTACATTTTTGCTTTCTGCTGATTTTATGCCTGTTCATCACTATCTTTTCAGTAGTACGGAAGAAGATTAAAACTCGAGTGTATTTGTTAATTCTTGCTCTATTACGCTGTATCTGTTTTTCTCCTCAAAAACGTAATATACATTCATACCTCAGAAGAAATGCCTGTACTTGATGTTCATTGTTATAGTGCATTTTATCATTGCATCCTTGATATAAACTCTCAAGAGACTCTTTGCAAAGAGTCACTCTAGAATGAACAGAATTAAAGACTTCCAGTACCTATAGAAATTACCCTATAAGAATTACATGCACAGGAAACACACAGGAATTTGCAGAAAACATGTCAGAGAAGAGGCAAAAATTAGTGCATTTAGTGAGGAGAGAAAAAGCCAAACCTCACATTCATTACTGGTGAGATCACACAAGTTTCTCATTTTCAAAATATGAATGAATGCAAATATTAACTGGGCAGAGCAATGGGTAATAATCCATAGATTGATTGATTTCTCTAAATGAGAAGAATTCAGCTCCAGTGTTTTTTAACCAGCCTTTGATGTTATTTTAAACGGAAGCATCTCCTTCCCTTAAGATTAAGAGAAGATTAACCACTGACAGTGAAAGTGCTCTGAACTTGAATTCACCTGATTAACAATCATATGAGAGAGGTTGAGGCTACACAGAACTAATATGCTCCACCTATATTTAAGAGTCTTTTATATTTACAACTCTCAAGTGAATATCAATCATATGTCTGCTTCAGCATAGTTATTTTGATATATTGAAAAGTCAATTTCAGTTTGATTTTGATTATGTATTGTAATTATTAAGAATGACAACAGGCTAATGTAGGTTAATTTAATGTGAAAATCTTTTCAGTCTGCATGCGATTAAGGATGAGATGTTTCTTAGAAAAAAACCTGTAACACCAGTTACTAGCACTTAAATAGGAGATCTGTTAATAAAGACAAGGTAACTGGTTTATTTTGTTTAATGCTTTATTTGTATCAAAAGAAACCTTTCTAATACAACAAGACACAGAAGCCAGCTCCTGCCATATAGCAGTGAAAACTATGAAATGGTAACTCCAAGAGGGGCAGATTGTCAAAGCTGGATATGCTCAGCCACATGCAGCACAGTCTTGTGTACATAATTTGTGTCTACAAATAGCACGTAAATTGTGCCTTCGCTAGGTAAACATAGCATCCATCTGCAGTATATGGATAAGCCCTAATGATAACATTTTCAATCAATTTGTGAATTCAGACTCAGACTGTAGGTTGTCTCTTGTAGCCACATGATAGAAGGTAGAGAGACCAGGGACTATGAGGTTGGGCAATATTACTCTCTCTGTGGCCTACTCATATTTGTAAGTCCTAACTCAGCAAGGACAGTCGCCCCTAAAGAGCCATTGATTCTTCTCTTATGCAAGCGGGTGCAGCAGGCCAGAGTGAAATTAGGGTGTTTCCTTTTTTCCAGGTAAGTTAAATAGGGAAATATGCATTCTAGTCTAAGTGTAGGACTAGCACAGTCTGCTTACTCCCTGGATCAGGGGAGAGGGTTTCATAAAAACTCTGAGTCCTTTGGGATTTAATTTAGATGCTCTAGATGTCAGAAAGGTCTTCAGTCACTCCTTTGCATAGGCATGGGTTAGCACAACTTCACATTGTTTCTGCCTCTGTTCAGTTAGACGTTTACTACATTGTGCTTGGAAGGATTTAAGCAAACGGTTTTTGCAAACCAGAATTGGGAGATAAATGTTTGAAATTCATTTATTGCATGGCAGTTGCCTTAAACAGAAGAATTGCTTTAATTCCGTTCACACATGGTTGTATGTTTTGTCCTCTTTTGTGCTGTTCTGACAGCATAGAAAGAATTGCATGGAGAATGAACAAGGATGGAGCTTGTCAAATTGAAATAATTTTGAGTTTACTACCACTAGCATAATTAATGTTCAAACACAAGTACTTTCCATTGATTTATTTCCCTGATTAAAGCCATGTATGCAACTGAGTTCTACATATACTCAACTCTCAAGGTAAAAGGTGTACCATTCAGGTACAGTCAAATTAAAATATATTCCCCTAATTTAAGAATGATTATACATTCATGGCAATTCCACATTCAATTAGACTTAACAAAATGTTACATCCTTTTTAACATCTTTTATTAATGTTGATTTTATCAAACCATAGAATCATAGAATGTTTTGGGTTGGAAAGAACCTTAAGGATCATCTAGTTCCAAACCCCCTCAACCATGGGCAGGGACACCTGCTAGAAGAGATTGCTCAGCCTGGCCTTGCAACTTCAGGGATGGGTCAGGCACACTTTTCTGGCCAACCTGTGCTAGTGTCTCACCATCCTCACAATAAATAAATTCTTCCTAGTAGCCCACCTAAACCTCTCATCTGTCAGTTTAAAGCCATTCCCCATTGTCCTGTCACTACCTGCCCTTGTCAAAAGCCCCTCTCCAGCTTTTTTGTAGCCCCTTTTGGCACTGGAAGCTGCTCTAAGGTCTCCCTGGAGCCTTCTCCTCTCCAGGCTGAAAAAGCCCAACTCTCTCAGCCTGTCTTCATAGAAGAGGTGCTGCAGTCCTCTCATTATCCTTGTGACCCTCCTCTGAACATACTTCAACAGGCCCGAGGATCCTTCTTGTGTTGGTGGCTCCAGAGCTGAATGCAGTAAGGTTTCTCACTTATTATTTTATATGTCTTAAGTTACACTTTCTTGAAATATTTTTAGTATATGATTAGCATGTTACTTACAGGTGTCTTGTCCTGTTTGTGTTGAAAATGATACAAGAGATATGAAGGGATTCAGAGCTAGGTTATATTTGCATTCAAATTTGCTCTGTAACTTCTTCAGGTTTTTTGTTGGATTTTTTTTCCTAAACATAAACATTTATATATTTATCATTGTAATAATGATCATATTTTTGCCAATTTTGTGAAGTATAGGATAAGACTTCTATATAGCCAAGAGTCAACATTTATCATTTCCATAATGGAATATTGTTTCAATTGGAGAGTTTCTTAATGTCAGATACTGGCTTGCTGCAAACATATACCGAATTTCACATTTCTCTACTATATGAATTATGATTGTTTACATACATTTTATATTATTGTTAATTATTTAAATATTTAACATGTCCAAATTTTCCATAGCTTTTTGTTTTCAAAACAATAACAAGTATTGTTTTAAAACACACTATAACAAGCATTTGTGAGAAGCATGACAGCTTCAGTTTTAAAGCCAGCTGCAATATTAAAATAATAATAATAATTAGGTGGCTGCAATTGTAACTGCGTAGGAATTGCTATAGCATTGTCTCAGTGGTTAGAAAGGACAGTGTAAGCCTAATTCACCCAGTCCTAAAATAAATGGGAAGACCAAGATGGTTTAAATGAGAAATGAGTGGGTTTCTAAAGTTATGAACACGAACAGTTGCCTAACTTGTAAGACTTTAGTTTGTCTTGCTCCCTTTTAGGCCTAATAGCTCAACCTCAGTGGGTAGATTTTCAGATTAGTCCAGGAGATGGAAAATTCTATACACAGTTTGTGAGCACATATGGAATCTTTATGAGAAATACATGACACAACTGAGATTATGGTTTGAAATTTCATTATGTAATGTAATGTAAACAAAGATGCTTACATGATACAATTATTTTTATGACAAAAAATGACAGGGATCCAGGGGCTAACATAGCACCAGAATTGTCATTACTTCTTCCCAACTAATTTTATTTTATAACCTGATGTTTGTTGAATCTCAATCCCCTAAAGATAAACCAGTTTAATGTCTTTAAAAGTACAAATCTAATGGCACACTCTTAATTGTCTGCTTTGTGGAGAAATTTGAACATTGACTATCTTTAATAAGCCCATTATTCTGGCTATGGATAAGAGCATCTTTGAAATGAAATGAAACAATATGCTGTATGATAAGAGCTTGTTATAACTTAGGTATCCATCTTGTGAAAATAATTGCATCAGAAGAGCACTAAGATCTCGCATACTTACAGAAACAAGAAGAAATAAATTTTATTGGCATACTGCATGGGAGTGTACAGATAGAATAAAGAAGATAGCTAATTTTACTTTATGAATTACACAAATCTTTGACTTGGGGCATGAATCAGTCACTACATGTACAAATGCAACCTGAGACAAACAGACTTGCTATGCAGATAAGTTCAATCAAAAGTGCTTGCCAGCAGGTAAACACCAAAAGCAAAATGACAGGTGGGGAAAAAATACATTTAAGTAAAGGCTAGTGAAGAATAAGGTATTGTTCAGGTTGCTATAGGTAATTACCGAAAAGATACCAAGGTTGCAAAAATAATGAGCTTTCCGTTTTAACCATCAATTCACATAAAGTTAATAAAGAACAATTTTCAGTCAAAAGCATCCTGAAGTATCTCTTTTCAACTCTCTAAACAAGTTTCTGAAAATACCAAATGATTGATTGGCTTTCAGATGCTTTTCTCAGAAGAAAACATGAAAATATCTTAGCAATTCTTGTAAAAAGTGATATTGTTTTAAAGGAATATTAGATGCTTAAGTGCTTAAAATTAGGGGTATTAATAGTCTACATAGTACACTAGTGTGTTTGTTTCTAACAGCAGTTAAAATCACTGTATCCATGATTACATGACCCTCTTTAAATTACTGAGCAGAATAAAACTAGTATCTTAAGCAAGACAATAGAAATGTGTCATATTCACGTCATAGCAAACTGCTGGTCAGAAACACATGTAGAGATAAACACAGAGATAAAGATGTACAGAAATACAGACTTGCTTGTATATACTTGCCTGAAATATATAAATAAATATGTATGTAAATATGCATGCAAAAATTAAAATCCTAATGTTCTATCCTGCAAAAAGGGCATGTATGAAACAATTACAGTTCTCTATATTCAATGGAAATATTTCTGCTAATTTTAATTAAAATTGAGTCAGGACGTAAAATAGTCTTACAAGAATTAAGGCCGTATTAGGTTTGAATTAAATGCTGGTAGCTGAAATATCTCTCAGGGGGGTTCTTCAAGCACCTATTACTAATCTAAGCATGCGAATTGTACTCATTTATGCACTTTATAGTGTTTTAGTGTTTCCTGGCTTTAAGAACAGTTTTAGTTTTATTTCTTTTTCCTGAATTTCGGATTAACCTAACTGTAACTTGGCTTTCTAGTTATTTAGTTATTTAGTTTCTAATCAGTCTTGACAATAAAATATTTCTCCTCTAGCCCCCGATTTAATCCCAGTCTATAGAAAAGTAGAAAGAAGACAAAGATTAATTTCTTAGTCTTACAAATGCAACAACAATGGACAGTATTTGAAGATGGTGAGTCTGAAATTTGTGATGCATAGTAACCTACTCTGCAATTTAAGTATTTCTTTCTAACTGCTTAACATATAATTGAACATGATTGCGTTTCTCCAGATCTCTTTCTTGTAAGATAAGGGTTTGATATATTGTCATCCCTTTCCATAAGAAATCACAGATTAAATTAATTCCATTTCAATACCAAATTCTAATAATATCACCATAAAATTGTGCATTTGAAGAACTTCATGAGAACTTTATGAGAACTTTTTAAACTCCATTTTGCTTACTGTGAGGTAGGTATCAAAACCATACTCCAGCAGCAATGCATTGAAACTGTGCTAATCTCTCCTCAATATCTCTGCTACTGAAAAATAAAAAGCATAATAACTATTAAGCACAACACTATTCGCTAGTTGTCTTTAATGGTAACTAGCAGGGGGGTTGTTTTACCATACAGTATCATGGTTTCTTTACTTGCACCTTATGATTCCTTCTTCAGCAAAATAGTTTATAAAAGTGCAGATAGCACTCTTTCCATCCAGTGTCAATTCTTATACCACGTATGCACCTTCAAATATTTTGTTGTAAGTAATTCTTCACATGTGTATCTAAGTGCAACCACAAAGAAAAAGGTACTGTGTTGTATGCCACAGTAGTTCACGTTTCTGATTAACTGTCTTTTTCCTTCTTCTAGTCAGCTGTTTGCTGAAGCTATGAAAAGGTAAGTTAGCTCTGTATGAGTCTGGAGCATGGTTTCAATGTCAGTCTCTGTAAACTTTTTCCCCATGCAGAAAGCCAAGAAAGAAGTTAAATCAACAACAGACATGGTTACATTCAAAAGGACTTGAATCTATTACATTTGGTGGCATTCGTGCTGTCAGTGACTATTCTGACCCAGAATTCAAGCAAAGGAGTCTTTGGGGAGTGGGGAAAAGAGTTCTTTGTTTCAAATTTTGAAATTAAACTATGGTTGTCCCAGAGACACAATCCTGTTATTCAGCTCACAGGATCAGGAGGTTTGGAGGCAACCTCTAAGAGAACATTTTATTTTGACTAGGTAAGTAGGGATGTTTGGAACGTTTGGTTGCAAATGAGGTGGTTACTGTTCTTGATATTCAGATACAAGTCTGATGCTTCAGTGACTGGAGGTTTCACACTAGTTTCCTTTACTCTACAAAGACTTCTTAACAGTTGTATAAGTCTTGCAGATACCTACCAAGCAGGAATCTGTTACCAACATTTCTTAATAATTGCCAGTGTTTCTGGGAATTTGAGCCAAATGTGTCATTTTTTCTCTCAAAAAATAGAAATGAAAAAGCTCATGTATGTGAAAGGAGTTCTGAACTGTCTTTCTTCCTTTTCTCCTTTCTTCAACCTCTAATACGTACAGTGAACAGCTAGTCTTTTTGACACCTTCTTTCTACCACCATTACTACAGTAATTTCCACCTGACTTTTTCATGGATGATGAACAGAGGAAAACCAGGCATAACAGAGCCTGTGGTACTTTGATTTACCAAGTGCAATCTCTGACCAAAATCTAAGTGCCAAATTTTATTTAGTGGTCTTCACAGTCTTTTGCAGGGGAAGAGGGAAGCTATGAGGCCTCAAACATAACACAGCAAAACATAAATGCAGTTGTACTTCAATGTGATAAAGAACTCATAGAAAATCTTCTCCATTCTCTTTTAACAAAACTGAAGCACATTCCGGCTTACACAGTAGTAATACGGAGTTGCTTTAATTATTCAGACCTATTACTGTTTGTCAATATTGGCTGAATTAAGTAAAATCTGTAGGTTGTTTTTGAGATACTCAAAGGCAATCAGCTGTATTGTAACTGTTGAAGTAGAAAGCAACCACTTGGAGCAACAAAGTTATTGGGGTTTGCTGGTGGTTTAAAAGAATTATTGCTAAATTCAGTGGGGCAACGTGGGAAGGAAAATACTGTGATTGAGCATATTCTTATTTCTGAAATACTTCAGCAATTGTTTCCATAACGAGACCTGCTTGTCTGCTCGTCCTGTTCTGATGATGCTTAATGTTTATATTTTATGAAGCTGTTTATATCATCCATAGATACTTTGTAAATGCCTCCTCTAAGGTATTTTAGACCTCCTATGTAGCAAGGTTCAAAGTTATGGGTGTAAGTTACTTCTGTAACCTGTTACAGTACACAAGGTGACCACCTAGGGTAGAGAATGAACTGATCCCACCCTTCATAAGAGCCACTTCTGACATTATAGCAATCTAGAACATAGGATGTTAGTATGCCTTGCTCTAATTTTTTGTTTAAAGAAGCAAGCTATCTTTCCACCCAGTAGTAATGGGAAATGTTCCTGTAACCTGAATTCTTTCACTGGAAAACGCTTCTATGGTCTGAGAAATTTTGAGTTTCTACAAACCCAAGGACTGCTTTTCTTTGATGTTGTATCATGGTTTGTTTTCAGCATTTTTGAAATAAAGATGAAAAAAAGGCATTAGCTAGCCAAACAAGAATATTCACCTCAACATCAGTTTTACTGAAAGGAAAATATTCCCTGAACTAAAGAAAATTACTAGAAACAAAGTTCTTGATTAATTTCCTTTAAAGCAACCTAACCCTATATTGAAAACTGTGACTCAACAGGAGACTCCTCCAACCTATAGTGGTGTTTTGTCTTCTGAATAGATCTTGATATCTCTCTCATTAATAGTTCATTAGAGTGTAGAGTGTAATGTTTACATGCATAATTGAAGCTATACAGAAATAATTGTTCTAATTACCAGTGCTATATAATTTTCGAGTTACAGACCCATACCACTGGGTAATATCTGACCTAGAGGTTCTCCTCAGAAAGGATATGCGATATTCTGAAGGAATTCTTGATATTTTCAATTACTCTTCTGACCTGCAAAGTATGTTCTTGATATCTGATGTGTTCAGTGTAGAATATTCTATAGAAACCAACCTCATGTGTGCTTCCATACCCAAGTGAATTATTAGAAGGTATCCAGTCTATTTGGCCTTATGGATTTTCTGTTTTGTACCCCTGCACCCTCTTTTGTCATGGATATTGTGGTGGAATGAACAAGACAAGAGGAACTTAAAAAATGAGCAATTTTTAAAGAAGAAAAACCAAACTTTCTTGCATCTTCCCAGATTTGAGTATAGACCTACCTAGTTTTGATTGCAAGACACACTTGCAAAATGCTGTACCTTTCCTCTGTCGTGGTATTATTGCCACAGGCTTTTTGTGAAGATTTTGAGCATGCACCTGTCATAGCATGTACAGATAGAACTTAAGTGGTGTAAGAGGCTTCTTTGCAACATGACTGATTTCCATCTATGTTATTGATGAAGTAGTGATACATGATGCTGCTAATGCAAGGAAAATCCAAGAGTCTTTATTTGATATTGGCTGCATGAGTTTTCCCTGGGTGTATGGACTTTCAGGATGTGCACTGCCTCAAGTCACAACCCATATGAATCTATATATACAAGTAAGCACACACCAAAAGAATTAAATTATCAGTAACTGTCTCCAGATTAATTTCTTTCATGTGTGTATTCAGGTCCCTGTGGTCCAACCTGCCCTTCTACCTCACCTTCTCAGTCCTCTGAAGACTTTAAAACAAACCAAAACAAAAATCACAAGCAGAATGCTTTTCCCAGATCTTAGGATAAGCATGAGCTGAGGATGAGGAAAGAAAAGCCTTCCCTACATTCCCAGTCTTGAGTTCCTAGGTTTGTATGTCTCCAGTACTGGGGAGACAGCCAGTCTTAACCAACAACAGCAGTAAATAAGTACCAGTCAGAACACAGAGGTTATTGAAATAAGATTTTCAAACTGTTAAACACAGTAGATAGTCTGTCCAAACCTGGGCAAGCATTCACTCTTCCCAGAATAGAAGGAATTTGCTTGATTTGCTTCAAATCATCTGCTCAGATGTTCAGGGTGAAAACCACTGGTAATGCAAAACTGAAAATACTTCTGAGGAAACACGGTTGGAACACTGCTACCGCAGTGCAAGAAGGAATTGTCTGTATGTTACAAATGTAATTGATCTTAAAGTTATCAGGCTTATGTCAAGAATAACAAGCTAGAATTTCTTTTACAAGACACTGAAGCCCTATAACTGGTGCAAACAGAAAGAAATGCTTCAGGTAAGTGATTCCTATTTAAAATATCCTTGAAGAATTTTATTGCAAGCTATGAACTTATGGAAAGATTATTGACATCAGTTCATAAACTTTCACTTAGTGAAATGAATGTGAATTGCTTTCGTAACATGGTGTAATGCATCATTTTGACGACACTGGCAAACTGTACGGGAGTGAGAACCGTGCCAGTGCTCCACATCAAAGCATCACTGAAATCATCTCTTGGTCACATCAATGGTCCCACAGACAAGTCCAGTAAACTGCATCTACTGAGGCAGAATAAATTGCAGTAAATCCCAGGTAAATTCACGGTTTGGAACTTTTTCAGCTTGGGAAATTGTTCTTAAAAGAAGAAGATGACACAATATTTGAATGCATAGTTTTTTCTGTTAGTAAGTTTGCTGGCGTTTAATGAGATAAACAATTATTTAAGCAAAGACATAAAAAAACAGGGGTGTAGGAATGTATGATAGTATAAATCAAGGAAATTTTAAGAAGTGAACTGTTTCTTTTTCTATTCTTCAAGTTCCTGAATTTGGGATTCAAGTGTTGCATCACTTCCTCCGGCTGTCTGCCTCTGCACAGAAGCTTAATAATACAATAGGATTTATAGTAAAAATATTTCTTTTACTTTATTAGTTTCAATACAGATTCTGATTTCCGCACAAATATATGTTTCTTTTAAATTTATGACGTCTGATGTTAAGCCTTTTTAAAGGTAAATGAGAAAATCATGTTCTAGTTTAACGTCACATGAATCAAAATATTTTGTAAAAGTGCTTAGCAGACCTATTAAACTTCTTTTTCCTAGTCAGGTTCCAGCTCATGCATCTGCCCTCACCTTACCTACAGCTTCTTCTTTATCAAATAGAACTTTGTGATTTCTTTGCTACCTTTGTAAAGTAGTTTCGAGTATAAGCAGTAAGTCCAGCCCCGCTGGTCACACATCCCCGTGTGTAAGGCTCTGCTGCAGAGGAGCTGGTTCCGGTTTCCGGGAAGTGATTGCCTGGTATTGCGCACGAAGAGGAAAAGCACTGTGTACCTGAATGGATAGTGCATAACAGTAATACCCAGCATAGTCAGGGACAATTCAGTCAGGATAATAAAGTGAAGTGCCAGCTGTGAAGTGCCAGGCGTAAAGTACCAGGCAGTTACACACTGTCCCTATGCAGTTACCTCTCTCCCCTTCAGAAATGAAGCAGCGTGTCAGGGAAGATGCCATGTCTACTCTTCTGCTGGGGAAAAACGCGTTGATTCCACCCATGTCTGAAACTCCATTGTTCTTCTAACGTGCGCACTGAACGGTAAGGGACTGGCCGGGTTAATGTGAATGTACAACTCATATACACGAGTCATTAAAGGCAGGGGCTGCAGGAGTCACAGGGGCTACAGCCGGCCGGCGCCTCCTCTGAAGGCAACCACTGGTGACATGTCAGTGGGCTCCTGCTTTCTGCGGGGAAGAGACACCTGCGGGTCCCCTCTTCAGGCCGCTGGCCCCCGCGCAGCCGTTTAGCGCCCCGGACACGCTCGGCGCCTCTATTCGCCCGGCCTCATCCCTCCGCGGCCCGAGAGGCGCCGTCCCGGTGCCGCAGAGCCAGGGCAGTGAGCGAGCTCTGACCCTCGACGTGCCCGGGTAAGGTCTGAGCTCCTGAGGAGCCTGCCCGACTAGTTGGCAGAGGGACAGTAGCTCACGCCTTTGGCGACCCTTCCCTCTCCAGCTCTCCCGATGGAGAGCAGTACTGCGGGCATGAAATGGGACCCGCTGAATGCTCTTTCCAAGCCCACACCGTGCTTCTCTCTGGCCTCGCTCCTCCGGTGGAAGCGAGGAGCAGTCCTCACCGCCGTCCCTCCGGGTAACCCCCACCGCTTCAGCTCGCCCACACCAAAATGCCTTTTCATGTGGATTGGGCTGAAGCTGAGTGTTTTCTTCTGGTGTTTTTCGTCACTTCAGTCTCAGTTTAATGTGCGAGCACAGAGGAATACGGAGAATGTATAAACTGAATCATTTAAAAAAAAATAGGCATATAATAACTTGGACACATTAGGGCAGGAAATAGTGAAAACCTGCTCCTTGAGGCATTTCCCAAAGCTGGGGGAACCTGCCCAGGGCCCAGGATCCTTCAGGCGCTTATTGAAGTGGCAGAGCTCCACTGGGATCAGTCATCCCTTTCCAGGACAACCCATAAAAGTAGCTGTAACGCCATCCCCTCAGGGCCAGCGGGACAATTACCCATTAGTTACGGGTAGAAAACTCGAAACATTCGTAAAACAGATTTCACTAAAACTTAGAACTGCCATTAAGGAAGGATGATCCCCTTTGGGAATGGCAGAAGGAAGTATGAGACACCGGGGGATGAAGTTTTGCCACAATATTTACTCTCTTGCTTGTTTCAAGCTGATAAAACCGAACACCTACAAACATCTATGCTTGCCATTGTACAGCATCCACCGCTGTTGGTTCATATGTACTCAGGGAGAGTTTTCTCACAGTCCGGTGTTTGCATCTATTGACTTTGCAATGTGTAGACATACTCTTAATGAGCAGAAAAGACAAGGATCTCTGAGATAAACCCTTGGAATAACAGTGAGCCTTTACAGCTTGTCAGTAAGAGAAAGCTCAAACACAAATATCTGATTTACAGAAGTAACACAACTTATTTGGGTAGATTACATTGTTTCTGTTTCAAATTACTCTGTCAATCGAGAAAGAAGAGGTTAAGAGGTCATATTGTTTTAAGAAAATGCTTGAAAGGGCTCTTTCAAGGGATTTTTCATAAACTTCAACCCCATACGTAATTACTTATTTGCGATGCTGCATACGCTCTGCTTTGCCTGTCAAATGTGCTGGGTTTATGAAACGCTGTTTCACAACCCCCCTCAAGCAGTCAGGAACAGGATCACCCCCTACACGCGGACTGGAGCGCAGTGATTTGCCCCACACGGCAGCTGCTGACAGGTCTCCATCACATCTTCATTTCAAGTTTGAGCTTTTTTTTCCCCCTGTTGGGTGAGGCTTTGTTGTTGCTTTGAACCGTTTTACTAGAGAGGACGCAAAAAACGCCACACGGGCTTTTTGAGGAGGAGCGAGGTCAAGGTTGAGAGTCGTGTGTATTGAAAACTTTCGAACTAGTGACTGCCCAGCAAAGAGATGGGGAGGAGAGGGGTTAGGGATTAAAACATCGAGGCAAAAGTCCCCCTGGCAGCAGTGGTGCTGAACTCTTTGAGTTTGGAGATTGGAGAGGACACCTGCCCCCCCTGGGAGCCGGCGAGAGGCACTGGGTACCCGCCGTGGGGCTGCGGGGACCCTCGTTACACACACAGGCCCCCCCGGCTCCCCACGCGTGCTCTGCCCCCCCAGGCACCGCGGCCCTCGGGTGCGATCATAAGGTGGACACGAATGTCCGACACCACAGGCGATGGGGCCGGTGCTCCAGGGAGAAGCGACTCTGCGGCGTGTGGCAAGGGAAGCGTCCCCATCACGCGTGGACCGTCCAGGCACCGCGGAGGCCCGGTCGGTTGCTGTCTCCTCTGCCCGCCGAGCCTCTGCTTTCTCGAGGAGCTGCGCTCCCCGGCAGCCGGCAAGGGGAATAAATTACAAACCCGCGTTTAATGTTAGTGACTCTTTAAATGGAATTTTTCATTCAAAGTTTGTCATTAAAATAGAAAGGCCCTTTGGTTGTGACCATACAAGCATACTAAATTGTATATGTTTGCGATACTGAATGAATCTTGCCCATATGCTGCACTGCAAGGCTACATGAATGAAGCATTTACCAAATCAGGCCCACCACATTAAACAGAAAAACAATCTTTATTCATGGTAACTTATCAGTTTCAATTAATCAACCTCAACAATAGAAATTCTGATGTGTTCAAGCAACTTGAAAGCAATAGGTCATCTCCAGGGCAGCCATGTTGTGTCTTTGTGCCGACGGTTTCACACAAAGCAACATCCCCAATAAATGTACATCCCCACACACAGATGTGTGCCTGTATGTGCACAAACACCCGAGGGCCGCCGTGTACACGGACGGCTCCACGTCGGAGTGTTTCTGGTTTTGTCATACAAAAAGGAATTGTTTTCCAGTATTTTATTTTCTTTTTTTAAAAAAAGAAAAAAAAGCTCTGCAAGTTTAAACAAAAGAAAAGAAATTTCCATTGGATGACCATCCTTTCAGTTTCTCTGCTGCTATGTGAATAGCATTGTGCAAACCATTCCAATGGTATTGAAAAGGGGTAACCATTGGTTTGATTTGGTTACACGGTTTCGTAAAGAGCTCCCTCCCACTGCCTTAGGGTCTGTGAAAGGTCCGTGACCTGTTTAGAACTGCCGAGTGAAATGTCATGTCGCCCCTCCCAAATGGGAGTATCTGCATTCATTTGATCAGTATAAAAAATGATTGGGGATGGCGAGATCAGGGCTTTTGAATTGCAATTTATAGCAGTTTACAAAAATGCACATTGTTGGAAAAGAAAACATGGAAGTGTTTCTTTCGAAATTGCATTACCTGTGAAATGTCATTAGTCTTTTTAGGATAGCGCATCCTATTTTTTATGATCTCAGAGTTAAGCAGACTTAAAGCAAAGAAGTTGAGCGTTTGCTTGAGGCCGGGTGCGCAGGTTTGCCCTCGGCTGTTGAAGGAAACGTTTCCCCGTTCCCCCCCAGGCCGTGTTTCTGTCACCACTCGGCGGTACCGGGTATTTCACGAGGTCTCGCCGGTTTAGCGAAACAACAAGAGGCTGTGGCTTCCCGGGAGGGTGGTTTGTTCATGTCCGGGTCTCAGCATCCTCCTACCTCCCGCCGAGCGCTTTGACCACCGCCGCCTTGTCCGGAGACGGATGCACTGAACGCTTAATTTGTTACTCGTGCAATTGTCGGCCGCCGCCGCCGCGCACCCGAAAAAAAAAAAAGCAGGGGGAGAAATCCTGAAGCAAGAGGGAGCGGCTATACTTACGTTAAACTATCCGCCCTTGTATTTGTCCCCTCTCGCACCCCTTTTCCCCGGGGGCCTGAGCCCGTTACTGGCCAAGCCCGACCCTCGGGTGCGCACCGGGACCCCTTCTCCCTGTGCCTGCCGGCTGCCCGAAGGCACAAGGTGTGGGGCAACTCGGGAAGAGGTGCGGGACGAAGGAAAACACTGGGGAGGGAAGAGCGGCGGGGAACGTTCGGGGCGGACGTGTGAGAGACAAAAGCCAGGGATGAAGGTGTCTCGGATCTGCCCGGGATGCTGGAAACCCTTGGCTGGGCTCAGGCCCCGAGAGAGAGCAGGGTGGCTGCCGGCGGGGCAGGCAGACGGGGCGGGCTGCCCGGGGCTGTTCCTCCTGCTGCAGGTGCCGGCACAGAGGGCGAAGGTGACCCCCATCACCTCCCCTCTCACCAAGCAGGTACCCAGCTGCCAGCAGCCAAAGAGATGGGGTCTGGGTCTGCAAGAGCACCCTGCCCTGTGAGCCAGGCCCTCCGCAGGCTCGGCCAGGGTACGAGTCACCCTGGCACTATCCTCCCTAGCCTGAACTGTGTGTTGAGGAGCTGAATGCTAGAGATGAAACCTCAACGAACTATGCCTACACCTCACCGGGAACCTCCGGAGCGGCGCTGCCTCGGGGACCCCGGGCCGGTCCCTCAGGCATGGGGTCAGGGAGGACCACTCGTGTCCCTGTGTCCTCCAGGGATGATCCGGACCACAGGGAGAGGGGAGCTGAGGTGCCGTCGCCAACTGCCTGGCAAAAGCCTGACGCTATTTCCCTACCCGCGCTCGCTGGGTGCCGTGGAGATGCGCTTTGTAGTTGTCGCCAGAGGCTGAAACGTTTAAACGGGGCAGATAAATTATTAGGAGTAAAAGGAGCGGCTTAATTGGGAAAAGCAGCCCGGTTCCAACCAATGTCCGTACAATTGCACACTGCAGTCCACCATTATTCGAGCTTCATCTACTATGCACTATATACCACCGTCTCCAAAGGATTGTTGCCCTAGAAACTTGTTTTAAATCTCCAGCTATATATCAACACCTTGTTTTAGCAGTCCTTGGCTGAATTACAGTTACACAGTTTGGCGCTTCTTTCAAATTTCCTCCCATCAGTTTGGCCAAAGAAAGGAATTTTTCTCCTTTAGAAATGAATTGGCTTAATTAGTAAGTAGATTAATGGCAATTGCTGGTGAGTTGGTTTCCAGCAGAGTTTCACCAGAGAGGGTTAATCGGAGTCAGGTCTGGAATCTTTCCCAGAACTGGCTGCCAGCCATTTCCGTCAACCAATCAACCCCGTAAACAAACGCGCCATCAGCCCAAACAGGGCTAACTCCGGGGCTCGTCCTGCGCTGAGCCCCGGCCCCTCCGTCCCGAGTGAACCCGGCGCCTTCGGGCCCAGCCGCTGCCCCAAGAGCTTGGAAGCGTCTCCCCGGCACGAAGAGATTTGTTGGGCTCTTCGGCGCTCAGTAAACACGGAACCTGATGGTTTTCTCCCCTAAATAGCTGATAAGTAGAGGCAAAGCCAATTGACGTGACGGGACGAGCCCAAACTCCTTCCCAAAGCCACTGGGCAAAGAAGAAAACCCTCGCCATTGACTTTGACATCTTTTTCAGCCTTGCCACTTATTTTTTTCTTTCCCTATGCCGATAAACCGCATTCATACGTCGGCTCGCAGCTGCATTAGCCTTGCCAAAAAAAAAAAAAAAAAAAAAAAAAAAAAAAAGGGGAAAAAAAAGGGGAAAAAAAAAAATCCCTGCTGAGAAATGCATATAATAGGAAAAACAGATCGGCTGGACAGCAGCGTAATTAATGCCAGCGAGGGCTGGGGCCGGTTCCATAGTTTGTCTTTTGAGGATATCAAGACGAGACCTGGTGAAAAATGACGCATGCTTTAGCATCTCAGAGAGCCGGCGGCCAGCGGCGCTCCCCCCGCCACCCCTCCGCCTCTTTTAACTCCGTGCCTCGGAACAAAGGGGTCGGCAGAACTAGCTAGGGTGTAATGAGTCCTGTGTCCCTAGCACATTAAGTGCATCATGGAAACATATTGTATCGAAATAGTTTGGAGGAGAATACTGGGGATGAAAGAGAAAGGGTGCTTTGATCAGCTCCCTGGGGTCCTGAGTGCGCGCAGACCGACTTGCAAGGACTTATTCAGCTCCAGCGAGACACACTTACAACGCCATTCAAAGAAATTTGCATATCTGTAATTTATCACATTTGTCCCCAACATTTTTGCAAGGTAAATAAAAGTTGGCTGAATAAAAAATATCAATCATCACGCAGCGAGGGCGAGCGGGAGAAGGGCGAAGCGTTTCTTTCACCAGGCTCCGTTTGCAAAACTTTTGCTCGACGCGGGGTAAAACCCACCCCGGAGCGGTTTTTGCAGTTGCTTTCAAGCCGGCGACAGCGCGTGTGTCCGCGGCCAGAGCTCCGCGCCCCGGTGCGGCCCGGCACGGCCCCGCAGGGCCCGGAGCTCCGGCACTCCGCGCCTTCCCGCGCAGCACCGCGCAGCGCCCCGTCCCTTCGGGCCGCTCTTCGGCCCCCGCAAGCCCCGGCATAAAGGCCGGGCAAGGCCCAAAGGGGAAATGGGGAAAGGGGGAGGTAAAAAAGTAACGTCGGGGAGGGCCCCGGCCGGGCCCCGTACGGCTTCTACTGGCGGCGGCCGCACTACTACCGGCATCTTCAACTTGACCTTGCCGAGGGCTCCGCACCTTTGCCTCATCTGTCACCCGCGGCCGGTGACAGTGATGCATTTCGCGGCATTGTCGGGGCAGGGCACGGGAAGAGCCGTCGGGACGAGACGGGACAGAACGGGACGGGACGGGCTGGGGTGGCAGTGGAGTGGACGCGGTGCCTCCGGGCAGTGGCGGGGAACCAAAGTGGTAGCGCGAAGCCTGTGAGGACAAGTCCGCGACAGGCGGGTCCCGGTTCCCCCCACAGGAAGGTCATAGCTGCGGGCTGCGATCCGCCAAGGGGGCCGCAGCGCCCCGCGCTTCCTCGGCCCCACCGACCGCACCATCGGGGCGAGCCCTCCTCTCCGCAAGCGGACAGGCACGACCGTTCCTGAGACGTCCAGAGGGTTCCGTGCTTTACCCCTCTTTCCAAAACTCTGCCAGCCCGAAGCCACCGGCTGGCAGGCACCAGCGGGGCTGTTCGAGACACTCTGAGGCTCCTCCGGAGCTCTCCTTGCCAACCGCATGTCGCCCCAAGTTACTTCTCCCTTCTGCAGCAGCGATCAGCTCCCTGTGGCATCCCCCGCGTGGGGACCGGCGCCGTCGGGGGTGACCGTCTTGCCTCGGGGGCATCGCCCCCCGCCATCCACGGAGGAGCCGTCCGCTGCGGCGTAGGATAGAGGTTCTTGCCCGGGACATCGCTTTCCCGAGGCCAGAGCGCGAGATACCGGGCCGGTAAGCGGCCGCACCGAAAAGGCCCGTCCCCCAGCGCACGCCGGGATAAGGGTAGCCGTCGGGGCGCCCAGTGGGGACATTTCCCACAACAAGGAGACACCGCCTCCCGCCCAGCTGGTGCGGAGTTCTGCCGTCCAGGCCTGCCCTTCTCCCGGCCCTCTCACCGCGCCCCGCGGCGGCAGAGCCCTCGGGGCCCGGTAGAAGTACGGGACGGCGGCATTCGCCCGCCCGTGCGACCCCTCCGTCCTGACTCTCCTTGCAGGAGGGGTGCAGCCTCCACCCAGAGGGGCAGCAGCTCGGGCCGAGGCGCTCCAAACAAGGATTCCGGGAAGGCGAGGGTCGGGGGAGATCGGGACAGCAGCGGAGCGTCCGGGTGGGGCAGGGCATGGCCGGGCAGGGCGGCCGGAGCCTCTCGCTGCCCCAGCGCTGCCCCGCGGGGAGCCCAGAGCAGGGGGGGAACGGTGGGGCCGTGCCTCCCCTGCCCTCTCCAAGCTGCTCGGCTTTACAGGTTGCGCAGAGCAGGTGCACAGGAGAGAGGGGGGCCGCGAGGGGCCCCGGCGCCTGGCGGAGGCTTGGGGAGCGGGGGCCGTGGAGAGGAGGGGGGGCGGTCGTTTCCGGGGGGGGTCCCTCGGGGGCCGGCTCTGCGCCGTCCGGGCGGGCTCCGTACCAGCGACCGGGGAGCCGAACGCTGCCTCCAACCCGGCGCTTCCGCCCCAGGGCCCTTCCGGGAGGGAGCCCTGCTCTTCCCTGCGGGGCCGCCGCCAGACGGGGCCCGGCGACGCGGTGCGGAGGCTCCTAGCGGGGCACACCCCGGGGCCTCCCCCCGCGCGGCCGCCGAGCAGGGGCGGCGCCGCCCTCGTCCCCGGGGGCGCCCGGTAGTCGGGTCCCCTCTTGGAGACCTTCATGCGTAACGCGGGCCGCCGGGACGGGAGAGCCCCGCCGCCGTCGCCCACTGCCCCTCGCCGTCGCCCCGACGGCAGCGAGTCGGCGGCGGGATCGGCGGCCGGGAGCCTCCCCCGGCTCGGGGCTGCCCCGCCCGGCTCCTCCCGGCCGCGGCGGCGGAGCGGGGAGCGGCGGAGAGCGGCGGAGCGCACGCGCGCCCGCGAGGGGTTCGTCCCCGCGGCGAGGCGCGCGGCGCCGCGGAGCCCGGGAGCGGCGCGGGGCCGAGGCGCGGGCGGGCGCGGAGCCGCCAGAGCGGGGGGAGATCGGAAGAGCA
>JBCJKH010054338.1:20934-36952 GCA_039877255.1 Loriculus beryllinus
CCCGCCGGGGCTGCCCCCGGGAGCTGCGGCGGCGGCGGAGGCGCGCTCGGCCCCGCCGGGCGGTATCCGGCGAGGGCAGCGGCGTCCGGGCGCGCCTGGTCTGCAGCCGGAGCCATTCATCCGCCGCCCCTTTGTTCGCCCTGAGAGTAACGCTGTGAATTAAAAGAAATGACAATATTTCGTATCTGCTCGGCCGGGCAGGAGAAGGGCCCTTGAGCCTGGCAAAAATCAGGCGGATCATTCATCGTGCCACCCCGCACCTGTGGGCTTGGCATTGAAAACCCTGCGGACCTCTTCCTATTCAACTTAATTATTCCCCCAAGGCGCACAATGGTTGAAATGGAGCAGGTTGGAGTCTGTTTATTGGTCGTAAATGTTTTTCTGAAGATCTTCTGAATCTCATTGTTAGCTCGTTGTTTGAGGCTGCCCTCTTTCTTTCAGACGAGAGTAGCCTTGGACTTTTCAATTTTCAATCGTAACATCTGCTTAATCGTACGGATCAAAATATGGAGACACAAAACATATGTAATGGTTGATTTGTTAAATCCTGGTAATGAGTTATTAACAAGGGAAAACAATGGGGCAGGATGGTGAGAGCCTTATGGTAACAGAGTCACTTTATGTAACGCCTGACGTTTCCCTTCTTGATAAATGGAACTAAGGTCTGAGCGCCAGGTGATAGCAAGAAAATCAATGTCTTTAGGGGCCAGCCCCGAGACTTTTTTTCTATGTGAAAAATTAGGAGACATAAAATTTAATTGGCTGATCAGGGGAAAGCAGTGGTCTTAAGTTTAATTGCCAGTAGGCTTAGCGAGGGAGACAAAACAAGATTTGGGCCTGTTTGTTTGCTTGCATCCCAGCGCCGCGTCCAAGTGTATCGTTGAAAATGTGTTTTATTATAACACATGTCATGCTTTACAGTTCCCATATTGTGTAAAGACAATAGTTAATGGTACATTAAAGACAAGCAAACCATGCCAACACGTCTTGGACACATTGTAAGGGCCTCTCTCTTTGCTAGCTTTAGGCAGCTGCAGTCCAGGACCCAGAAGCACAAAAAGAACAAGTTTGAAATACCAGGTGCATCCGAGAGAACCACGACAGGGATTGATATGTTATAGCCCAGGACATGAACCTAGCAATAAAGATATCATTGCGATTGTTTGCGGCTTCCACGCCATGTAAAGCTGGAGGCGCCGGGGCAGGCTGCTTGCTGGCGGCGGAGGCTCGGCCGCCCCGGGCTCCCCCGGCGCCCTCCGCCAAACCCGAGCACCTGTTGCCCAGACCCCGGCCCCGCCGTGGGAACCGCCTCCCGCCCGGGCTTCCAGGTCCCTGCACCGCTGCTCGCTGCGGAGTTATTTAGGGCCGTTCCCACCGGCTGCGGGATGCTGTGGAAAGCGGGAGGGAGCTTTACCGGGGGACACTCAACTGGTGTTTGTTCGACCTCGCAGCTGGCACTCGGTGCCAGTGAGGGGTGCGTGAATGAAGGAGGGGGTGAGAGCCCGGGACAGGGCAGCCTCTCGCCCCGCGCCCTGCCGCCGGCAGATGAGCGGTCCTGGGAACGGCGGCGGGACCGGTTCACAGCGCCGGGCAGCCCCCGCCTGCGTCCGGCTTTGCGAGGGGCCCCGCCCGCACTCCCGGGCCCGTGTGGGCCCGTGGGCCGACGAAGCGGTCCTCCCGGTTCGGCGGGGGGGGTACTGTGAGGGCCCTCTTGTTATATTTCTTTATATATATATTTATATACATTAATGGGGGCTTGCCCGTTCTGCACAGCAAAGACGTCTTTTCACCTGGTGCCTCACGCGTGATGCTTGCCACTGGAGCACAGCATCATCCCGCACGGCCAGAGCCCGGACCACCCTCCCGGCAGCCCGCAGGAGCCAGGCCGCCTGCGAGTGCATCCAACATCCCCGCACCACGCGGGGCTGGGGATTCCCTCTCCCACTTTTGTTCTCTGCAGCCCCACTTTGCAGCCCCCGCGCGGATGCGGGCTGGGGGGGTGAGGGGCAGCGGGCCGAGCCGGAGCGGGCCTCCCCCGTCCTCTCAGGGCGCCGTCGGGGCAGTGGGGCGGCCCCTGCGGGAGCCGGTGTATAGCTTCAGGCGGGAGGCCGGGGCTCCGGGAGCGGGGCAGAGGCCCCGGAATTGGCGGGGAGCGGCTGCCCGGGGCGCGCCGGGGGGAACAGTGCTGGAAGGTGCAGCCATCCGTGCCACCGCCCCGATGATGGCCGCTGGAAGAGGCGGCGGGCCCCGGGGCTGCGTGGCTGTCGGTCACGCCTGCGCCACGCTGGTCCTCAACGGACCCAGCCGTGCTCCCCCCCAGAAAACTACCGCGGAAGACCCGAGCCGAACTTGCGGGAGTGGCCGGTCCCTCCGCATCCCTCGGGCCAGGACCCGCGCAGGCGCCTCCTCCTGCCCCTTGCGGTGGGATCTCGTCGGAGAAGCGCGGCGCTGGGGTGAATGGATGATGAGTCGGTCAAAAGGAGCTGTCAGTCTCTTTGAAGACTGCGTTTAAAGGGACTTGCCAAGTCAAGACGGGAGAGTGACAAGATAGAGACCCTGGTGTTTTACATGCGAAGGCCGGCTCTTCCGCTTCATCTGCACCATACTAAAGGATGTGTTGAAGCATTGAATCACAAAAAAAGTGGCACGCCGAAGAAAAGGTGCCACATAACAATGATTGTAGTGTTTTAATTGTGGGGGACCGCATCACCAGAGCCAATTGAGACGGACGGGGCTATACACAGAAGGAAACGGTACAACACTTCCATAACTTATAATTAAGCCGAAGTCCGCCTAACATTTGACTTTCTAATGAGTGTAATGAGATTACATGCCTGATGGAAGCATTTGTGCAAAAGCGACTTTCTGTGTTTAATGAGGTCCTAATACAGGACAAGATCGAATTATAGGTCGGCTCTTTTTCGCTCTCAAAGAGCTCCGTTTAAGTTCAATGACACCGGTGCCGCCCGCCTCCCGCCCGCCGCAGGACGGGGCGAGGCTTCAGCCGGGTTCGCACAGAAAATGGGCAAAGAAATAAGCAAAGCTCCCCCCCCAGCCCCCTCCCCAGCCGAGCCTCGGTCTGTTTTTGTGGGTAAGTAGCTCCTCTAATTGCTATTGGAATAGATCCATGCCATCCGCGCTAGGGAACTAAATGTGTCTAACTAGGTTAATGCAATTAGCATGCATGCAACATATTGCTCCCACTTCGCGGCAGCTTTGAAAAAAAAAAAACCAACCGAGAGGGAGAGATGTACAGTATATGATGGGTGATAATTATGCCTTGGCTCACCCGGGCCGTTCCCACCCGCCCGGGCACGCCGCAGGGACAGCTCTGCTCCGGCCGGCGGCCGGGCCGGGCATCTGCGGCTCTCCCGGGGGCCGACCCGTCGGGGCTGAGCCGCGGGTGCCACGGGAAAATCAGCACCTGCGGCGCCGGGCCGCCCCCCCGGTAGCACTTGCAGACCCTGTTCTCCGCTGCCCCCTCCCCCTGCCGCCGGGCAGATGCAGCCCCCCCAACACGCACACACACAGACACCCAGCAGCGGGGTACGCGGGGCTGTGGCTACAAGAGCAACTCTGCCACCAGTTGCTGGGGACAGCCCGGCCTCGCAAGCGCAGAGGCCAAGCCTGCCCCCCCTCTTTACCCCTTCCGCCCCGGCACTTTTGGGAAGAGCTTTGTCCGGCTGCGGTTGCGCGCCCATCCCCGCGGCGGAGGGCCAGGGTACAAAACAGCGGCGGGGGGAAGAGGAGTGTCACATTCTCGCAAGGTTGGTGTCTGGGGACTCGGGTCTTTCAGCTGGAAGCTATAAGCAGACAGCAGAAGCACTGAAAGGAGGGGACCTCCTAGAGATAGACAAAGACATCAGTTGGAAGCACTTCAGGAGAGGACGTCAAAAGGGGTGGAGAGAGGGGGTAGGTCTCCCCCGCCCGTCCCTTCCCCTCCCAGCTGTATAAGAGCAGCCCGAGCCGGCGATGGGACAGAGCGGGGCTGGCTGGGGCGGCCTTCAGGCTCCGCATAGCACGGGTTCACCCCGCGTATCCAGGGATCGGGAAGGGTGCTTATGGACGGGCTTCTCTGGGATGCGGCGGGACTCCGGCAGCCGCTTCCCGCAAACACACTGCTCCACAAGGTACAGTCTGGTTTATTATTAACAAACACAGGAACAGCCCACTTGCGGCAATAAATTATTTTCATAAGTTCTGGCAATTTTTTTTGCGTGTCCCCTCCCAAAAAAAAAAAAAAAAAAAAAAAAAAAGGTGCTGGTGGAATAAACCTATTGCATATCTTAAAAAAAAAAAATCAGGATAAATTATATAAATTATATATTCAAAACAGACGATTCTATATCATTATCACTACTTCGTAATAAATAGATAAATAAAGTTGATTGCCCTTAGAGTCTGAATCTTAAATTACATTTACAATACAAGTCTTTACACACAGCATGTACAAGACGGGCGGGGGCCACCCGCTTGGTGCCTCACGCCACGAAGTCAAAGGGAGGCTCGTTCTCAATATCATTGACGGAGGGTTTGCTGTTCACCTTCCGCGGGTCCTCGGGAGTCCACACTTTGGCTGTCCGGATGATGTTTTGTTCCTTGAGTTGCTTTTCATCAGTCCACGACAGCGAGTGACCGGCCAGAGGAGGGAGTCCGTAGTCGGGGTCGCTAGGAGAGGGAGATCCTGGGGGACAGAGGGAGAAAGGCAGGGGGTTATTGCTGGGGACGGCATTCCTGGGGAGCGCCAGGCCGGGCTGAGCAGGGCCGTGCCGTGCCGTACGGGGCCGTGCCAGGCCGCCACTTACTTGTGCCGCGGTGGCAGATGATGATTTTCTTGGGCTGGCTGGGGCTCTCACTGCTGGCGCTGCGCAGCGGCAGGTCGGACTGCACCAGCTCGCTGAGGAAGTTGATGTAGCCGATGGCCAAGCGGAGTGTGTCCACCTTGGAGAGCCTCTTCTCGTAGGGGAGGGTGGGGATGTGCGAGCGCAGCCCCTCGAAGGCGTCGTTGATGGACTGCATCCGCCGCCGCTCCCGCACGTTGGCGGCCTGCCGGAGCTGCTGCAGCTCCGCCTCGGAGCGCACCCGCCGCCGCCTCTTGGCTGAGCCCAGCGCCTGAAGCCGCCCCCCAGGGGACAGCAGCTCCGCGCCCGCCGTCCCGCAGCACTCGTAGGCAAAGCCGGGCGAGGCGGGAGACGGCGGAAAGGTGGCGGCCGGCGGCGGGCAGCGGTAGCCGCCCTCGAGGTCGCCGCCGTCGCGGTAGTACTCCTGCAGCTGCCGGCTGAGGAAGTCCACGTCCGGCTCCAGCAGACCGTCGGCTTCCAGCGCGTCCCGCGAGGGCGGCTCGGGAAAGAAGTCCTCCTCGTCGAAATACGGGGGCGAGGAGAAGGAGTCCAGCCCTCCGGCGAAGTGCTCCAGCAGCACAGTCTCCATGCTGCGCCCGGCCTAGGCGGGGACGGGCCGCGACGGGGCGGGCGGCCAGCCCCGCCGGGACGCTCCTGCAGCCGCTCCCGCCGGCCCGCTCGCCGAGCCGCCCTGCGGGCGGCGTGGCCCCCGCCCCTGCCCGTGGCCTGCCCTCCCCGCGCCTGGGTGGCCGGGAGGCCGGGCCGCTGCCGCCGCTCTCCAGGGAGGAGGCCGGAGCCGGCTGGCGCGGCGGGCCGGCACGCGAGGAGTCTTATAACGACATCCCCGGGCGCGTGCCGCTGACCGCCTCCAACAGCCAATCAGCGCCCGTCGGGAGGGGGGGGGACGGGGACTGGCCGGGGGGGTGGACGGGCCCCCCCCGTCGGGGCGACACCCGCAGCGCTCCCGCCGGCAGAGGGGCGGTGCCGCGGCGGAGACTGGGGGTGGGAGTGGAAGGCGGGCGCTGACGGTGACCCCCGGCTGTGCCCCCCGCCCTTCCTGCCCGGCCTCGCCCGGCCCCGCCGCCCGGGTACGCGCCTGGAGCCCTCGAAGTAGTTCAGACTGGTGCTCCCCACACGTCGAGGCTCGCAGCCCCTGTCCGCTCAAGGGCCTTCCCACAAACTACAGGCTGACCGCGCGAGCTGGCAGCGGGAGGATTAGTACCCGCTCCTGGCGCCAGGAAGGGTCACCACCGCGGACTATCCCTTTCTCCGCGGCCCGCAAGCCTCTGCCGTCAGCAGAGCCGCTGTCGGAGCAGGCATCGGGTGGAAGGATGGCGCAGGGTTTGAAAGGCGGACAGATCTATCGTAACATCGAGCAAAGTCATGTCAGCTCCTTGAGCCGAGCGTGCGGCGATGCTAACCTGCCGCGTTTTAGCTTTTCCCACTCCCATTGCACTCTCGGGAGGAGCACGTTTGGCGGAGGCTCTGTTAATAATTCTCCAACTGACTCTCACTGATTAAAGCCCTAAAAATTCTCACTGGGGTGAAATGGATTACCCGGCAGATTAGGGGAGGATTATCTCTGTCATTAGTGCAGCAGTAGTTTGTCCGGCAGAGGCTGTCGGGGTTTATCGAAAGTGACTTTTCAGTGTGGCACCAGCAACACCGAGATCAAACCCCGAGTGGAAGCGCTCCGCGCTCTATCAGCAGAGAAGGACAGGGCCAGCTCCGGGAAAGTAATAAATGACTCGACTTCAAAGCCGCTGACAACGCCGTGATAACGGCGGGGAAACGCGTGAGTCACGGGAGGGAACAAAGAGCTTTGCAAGAACCAGCTCTTGGGAAGTCCTGCCTGCAGACGGACCACGCGAAAAAACGAGAAGGGAGAGAGGAAACCTTAGCCCGACGCTTTGCGAGTGGCAGCGGGGGGACCGCTGCCACCGTCCCGGGACGGTGGAAATGAGGGGAGTCCCCCCATCGAGGGGCGGTTCGACGGCGAAGTGGCTCCCCTTTCACGTCCAGGGAGCGGGACCGAGGACCCGGGGTGGGGATGAGGGGAAGAGGCGGAGGCTGCCTGTCCGCGAAACACCAGCCGCAGTTCCCTGTTGCAGGCACCACCGTCCGGTACCCTCCGCGAAGCTGGCAGAGTCCGGCACAGCTGCCCGCGGTCAGAGAGCCTCTCTCTTATTACCCTGCGTGTACAGCTCCGCTGCCTACCCGTGCCGGGAGTCCCGCTGGGCTGCACACTTCCCTCGAGTGGGAACCCAGGCAGTTAGGGACCTGAAGACGGCTCCAGGGCTACATCCTGCTCCCAACCGAGGCAGCTGCGAGGCCGGAATAGGCTTTATCCGGTCTGGTCCTAAAAACGTCCGTGGATGGAGCCTGCACAAGTTCTCAGGGCAACCTGTGTTGCTGCTTCACCCTCCTCGGTGTTAAAGAAACTGGTGTTCCCCCATACATGTAGATTTCAAACCTCTCCCATTTCTCACGGTTTTCCGCGTGTCTGGATTCCTGTTTCCGTTCACTCCCGCTTAACCTCGCACTTAACTCCGTCCCTTAACCTCGCACCACGCACTGCTAGGAAGAGCCCGGCTTCTGCATGCTCCACACCCCTCCCGCCACAGTGCTGCGGCTGCCCCCCTGGCCGCCTCTGCCTCACAGTCTCATGAGTGCCATAGAACACGGGGAATAATCTCTTCCCTCGGTCCCCTGGGCTGTGATTGTGTTCCCGCAGGCAAGAAGTGCTGCCAGCATCTCGGGCGGCCAGTGCGCACGACTGGCTCTCCGGCACTCCCAGCGCTTCCAGTGGCGCTCCCTATGAACAGCTCCGAGCGGCACGAAGCCCTCGCAGCCTGGCAGAGGCACCGCTGAGTTCGGCCCCTGAGTCCGGCAGGTCCCGGAGTCCCCGGGAGCCGTCAGTTTAACCCCAGTCTGTCCCACAGCCGCACTGCGCAGCCCCTAATCCGTGCCACCCGCCGGAGCCTGTCCCCGGCCTTGTGGAGAGCTCGGGACGGGAGGACAGGAGCCCTAGCCGTGTCCCTCCCGTCCCGGCTGGCTCAGCTGTGGCACACCCGCATGACGGCCCGACCCTTCCCCAGCGCTTCCCGCGCACCGTGGCTGGGAGGAGCGGGCACGCCGGGGCACGCCTGCAGCTGGAGAGCCTCCTTTTCCCAAAAGAAAAGTGCCAACTCCTTCCCTTCCCACCTGGCACGGCCCTAAGCCGAGGCAAGCGCAGGAGCAGATGAACACTATCGCACCCTTGAGAGGAGCACAGGCATAAACCTAGCACGAAATCCTCTCGGATCGGTGTAATCCCTAACCCAAAACACACGGAAAAGAAGAAAGCAAAACCTGAAATCCTAACAACGCTGAAGTGATTTGGAGGGCATTTCCTGGCCACAGAGCTGCTTCTGTTCTCTCTCCTGCATGCTCAAGGAATTGTGAGTCCTTGCTCCTGCCACACTACGGCTGGAGCAGAGAAATTCAAAGCTGATAAGCAAACCACTTCGAGTGGCCTCAATCACCATCACATCCACTCGAGATCCACACTCACACACGCACACAAACACACCTATGCTGACTCACGGCCTGCCTTGAAGCACTTCCCTTGGGTCAGACAGGCCAAGCACCATCAGATCAGGCAGGGAGCAAGCCCTGAAACAGGCTTTTCTCCCCCATGGCCTCTGCTACCAGCCTTTTCCCTAGCGCAGCTTCTTGACCCTGGTCTGTTCTTGTCCCTAAGAGTGAGGCAGGTGTCAGGGCCTCTCTCTTTAATATGGTGGTGAGGCACTTTCCTGGTGGCCGTCTAAAGGCCATTCATAGAATTCATAGAATAGTTCAGTTGGAAGGGACCTTAAATATCATATAGTTCTAACCCCCCCTGCCATGGGCAGGAACACCTTCTGCTAGGACAGGTTGCTCAAAGGCCCGTCCAACCTGGCCTTGAACTCTGCCAGGAATGGGGCAGACACAGCTTCTCTGGACAACCTGTGCCAGTGCCTCAGCACCCTCACACTAAAAAAGTTCTTTCTCGTATCTAATCTAAATCTCCCCTCTGTCAGTTTAAAGCCATTCTCCCTTGTCCTGTCACTACACCCTCTTGTAAAAAGTCCCTTTCCAGACTTCTTGTAGTCCCTTTAGGTACTGGAAGGCTGCTATAAGGTTTCTTCAGAGCCTTCTCTTCACCAGACTGAACAAACCCACATCTCTCAGCCTGTCATCATAGCAAAGGTGCTCCAGCCCTCCTGATCCTGGTGGTGGCCTCCTCTGGAATCGCTTGAGCAGGTCCACATCTCTGTTGTGTTGGGGTCTCAGAGTTGAACAGGTGAGGTCTCATGAAAGTGGAGTAGAGGAGCAGAACCACGTACCTCGACCTGCTGGCCTTGCTGTTTTTGATGCTCCCCAGTATATGGCTGGCTTTCTGGCCTGTGAGCAAGGGGTGATGAACAAGGAGAAGCAGGCTCTCTGCTGTTGATCTAAGGACAACAAGTTCTCAGAGACGCTGGGGGTGCCCAGCACATTTTCAATGCCCAGAGCCTGTCTCACTTCACCCAGGGGCGGCGGTCCCTCTTTGCTCTGGCGCACAGCTGGGATGAGCCCCGCAGCGCTGGGCAGTGAATGTCACACCATGGAGGTTGCACGACAACAGCGGCCCACAGAACAAAGGCAGGTGACCTGGGGTGCTGGTCTGTGCGGTCTGTCCATCCCTGCGAGGCAGCTCCGTCAGGACCGACAGACATTTCGCTGCGCCGTTGCGGTAGCAGGTTTCCCTGTGCCGCCCGGCAGCTCCAAATGATGGGAGCGTACTGCCTGGGGGAAGCTGCGGGGTACTTTGGCAACTTGCTGTGTCCAAACTGTTGGAGACTCGGAGCCTGTCTTGAAACCGTTCAGACCCAGCAGATCTTTGGTGGGTCGGCGAGCAGCGCCCCGGGGGAGGTGAGCGATACATGGAGCTTGGTCTCGGACAGCTCCTCTCCTCCTCGCCGTGCGCGCTGGCGCTCCGCGTGTGAAGGCAATGAATGGAATATCGCTGCGCGGCTCCCCGGAGTGCAGTGCTCACTGCGACGCTCGGCTCTGGAGCAGAAGAGGCGTTTCCCTCACTGTGCCGACCTCAGCCCTAGCCCCTGCGACAATGACGGGTTTAAAGACGAACAGTTCCAGTTTTGTACAACTGCCTGAGCAATAATGATCAGTGACCGTCCCCGAAGGAACTGTCCGAGCAGAGGAAAAGTTCCTCCCGGGCTGCCTAAGAATTACAAGAAAGAAACGCGAAAACCAAGAGCCGGTACCTGCGCAGCCCGGGCCACGGCAACACACTTGGACCAGCACCACCTGTGTCGCAAACACCCTTCTTTCAATATTTGTCCTGTCCCTCTTGTCTACCGGTGTGCTCACAGGAACGGCACCTCCCTGAGCCACCTTCTAGCAAAGAAAATGCGTGACTAGCGCCTTACACCTCGTTATTGTCATTCCCCGAGGGCAGGAAACAATAGGGGAGACGCCAAGGGGCACACCGCCTTCCTCCATAGCCAATGACCACACAAAAGTTCCGTTGGCAGCCAACTTCACGGGGAATCGCTGAAGGTCCATAGTCGGGGAGAGACATGGGGACGGGGAGAGACATGGGGACGGGGAGAGAGGGCGCGTACCAAAATTCAGTGGCTCACCGAGTGGACCCAGAGCACCCGGGCTTGCCAGGCCCTTTGGCCCTGCCTCAGCCGGGATGCTCAGCGCTGTATGCGCCTGGCCCGAGACGAGTGAGGGCTGGAGCCCGACCCTGGCTTGGGAAGGCGGCAAAGATCTCTCTGGGCGAGGGATTCCGCAGTACATCTGGGAAGCCACAGCGGCCCTGCTGTTCTAGGGCAAGAAGAGCGCCAGTCCGGCCGGTGCCCATCTCTTCCCCCTGACAGGTATCTCGGCGTCTCCTGGTGCCGGAGTGGAGCCGGGCACCACGAGCAGTCCCTCGCTCCGGCAGGACTGCAAAGCGCGCACTATTCCCGGCGATGCTCTGCGTGGGTCGTGGAACAATACTGTCTCTGAACTCCCAACACTCGTGGGGCTGAGCGCGGAAGCCCATACTCGAGGGCTCGGGCCCCGGAGGCTTCGCAGTCCCTTGGGTCTGCCCCGATTCCCACAAATTCCTTTTTTTACCCGCACACCAGTTGTCGGTCGGATACCTTAGCGGCGGGTGGGGAGTCGAGCGGCTCCTTCCGGGCACTCCGCAGGAACAAGCGACAGAGCGCTGCTCCCCAGCCCCTCCGCGGGGGTACAAGTCCCGCGGTGAGAAGCAGCAGCGCTCCTCCTCGGTGCCTTTCCGCGACCACGGAGTCCCCGGGGGTGCTGCGTGGGGAGCGCGGCCCTGCGCTGGCCCCTAGCGGGACGAGGCAGTGGGTCCCTCCGACGCCTCTGACCTCCCACCCCCGCCGCCTCCCGGCCCCGGCTTCCACTTTCGACTACGTTTTGCCCTGAACAGAGACGGGAACAGGATAAAAGGTGGAGTTAAGTAAGCAACAGCGAGGTCCGAGGTGGACAGGAGCCACAGGCCCCCACCCTGCAAGCCGCCTTTCAGTACAGGACCTCGAGAAGTAGCTCCAAATCCTATGATAATCCAGAATAATGAAACCCGCTAGCTACACCTAAGGTAACATCCCGGATCCCGTAAGGTCCCCAGGTGTGTTGGGTTTCCTATTCAGGCCTAAAATCCAGCTCCCTCATGTTACCAGCATATATTTCCTAGATCCTATTGATCCAATGCCATGAAGCCACAGGGATGGAAATACAAGCCGGGAGAGACCCCTCTTCCTCCATGGACCCAATATTCTTCTTAAATCTTCATCTGTCAGCATTCAATTAAAGAGGAGAACTCAGGTCCATAAAACCACAGTGGTGCGAATACCGAGTATAGCTAGTTTTTTCTCAAGATTATAACTCAGCAGCTCACCTATAAGAATTCCTCGGTATACTGCACTCGCTCAGAGTGTAATGTTTGATGCAGAAAGGAAGCAGGAGGCTTTTGAAAGACTGGACCAGAGCTGGTCTCAGGTCTTTTTACCAGCGAAAGCATAATTTTACCTAAGCTTTGCCCAGTGCAACCTTGGCGGACCGTGTGTTTCCTGGTAATAAACTTTAGACAACTTTCCTGCTCTGCAGGCAAGGGAGGAGACCCTCAACTGGGGTGTCAGGGTGTCCCACCGCACACTTGACAGAGGGCAAGTCTGCGCTGTGCCAGATCCTGCAGGATGGAAACCGCTGTGCAGAGACGTCTGCACAAACTCTTTGGCTCCCCGAGGGCCACCAAAGCCCCACCAAATCTCCCCGCCTCTGCCCCACATCAGCCCCCGCTCCCCAGAGGCTGGTGCCCTGGACCCGTGCGGAAGTCCCGGAGTAGGAGCTAACCCAGGGGTGCGGAGGGAACGGGACCAGTCGCCGAGGCCCGGCCGCAGCGATCCCACTCCTTCCCCAGCCACCACGTTAGGCCCATAAATACGGCGGGGAGAAGGGCTTCCGTCTCACCCCCCCTCTACTCCCGCGGGTCTGCTACCAGAGCGAGCGCGGCGCGGCAGGGAGGCAGCTCCACAAAGACGGTGTGGCTGCCCTGGGCCCTCACACGCCCGGCCGACGAGGAGGCACCTGCAGCCGAGGTCGGCCCGGCTGCGCGCCTCTCCCTCTGCGCTGGTACCTGGGCGTTGGGCTGGTAATGCACCATAAAACCCCTCCTTTCAGGCTCTTTCAGGCCGAGATCGCGGAGGTCACCGTGTCTACAAACCCCCCTCTGTCGGCCGCTCGGGCCGGGGTGCCAGCGCGGCAAGCTGGAAAGCAGGCACAGCCCATGGGAATCCCAACACTTGTGCCGCCGGCTCCCCCGGCCCGCCTTTCCCCCCCCTCCGCCGCCCCGAGGAGCCGCTGAATGTAACAAATGAGCTGCAATCGATCTGCGGGCACGGGGGAAAATCAAATTATATGGTGCGGCTGGGCGGCCGCGGTCGGCAAAAGGGGCAGAGAGCGGCAGGCGAGCTGCTGGCTCCCTCCGCTGCAGCGCTCGGCGCGGAGTGGACAGGCTGCCAGCCTAGCCTAGCTCCAGCTTCGCTTCTACCCAGCCCGGGTCTGCTCGGCTTCTCCCCGGCTCCGTGGCAGAGATGGGAAGTCGCTGGGTCACCCCCGTCTCGCTGAACACGGCTCTGCCAGCCAGTCCCTGCGTGTCCCGGGACACCCTACGACCTTCCGGTCTCGCTGCCGACCTGCGCGCAGGTTGCGCGGCGTGCGGAAGTGCTACCAGCTATGACAAAGCACTTGGGGGGACTTCAGCAAAGATCAAAGATCTTTCCTCCACTTCTGGTGCCGCTCTCAGGTCTCCTCCCCGAGGTCCTTTCCCGGGCCTGGGGCTGGCGAGGGGAAGCAACCCCTTCACGGTATCGGTGCTGCCGGGCTTGGCCCGCACATGCGGAACCCCGGGCTCGCTCAGACACCCGGCAGCCCGGGCTGGCAGCACCTGCTGCAGCCGCGGGCTGTGTGCGAGCAGGGGTCTTGTACCTGAGCCCTTTCTCTCTCCCAGCCGTGCGCATCTCCTCTTGGGAACCCCCGCGCAAGGCCGGCGGTTGCCTGTGGTCCATGGGAATCTGGCCACTTGCGCCGGGCGCAGCCGGGAGGGGGCTGTGCTGCTTTTACAAAAAGAGACACAATTAAGCAAAATGCTCAATGAACATTATAAATGATGTGCAATCGCCTCGCAGATTGTCTAGCAAATCAAATTATATGGTTGCTCACGGATGATTTCCATGTGCTTTAAAACGCAAACAGGTACTTTCTGATTTGAGGAGGGGGGGGTGTTGGTGGGGTTTTTTTCCCAAACAAGAAGAAAAAGAAAGCGCAGCGCTTTAAACATTGCTGAGCAATGCCACACGCTGAAAGGCGGCTGTGTGAATATTCACGTTCCCCTTTGTTCGTCCCTGAATTTCACAATACCCCGGGGAGGGCACGTCCACTGCACTCTTGTAAATTTACCAATCCTTGACTAAAACCGCCAGGCACCTGCTTGGCAAAGCACAAAGCTGCCTACGTTTCCACGAAGAATTTACTGTTTCATCGGCTTCTAAATTGCTCCACAACAGAACGGCTCGAAGCTAGTATCATTGAAATCAAAGGAGATGACCGGGTTTGTGGCTCCGCAGGCTGCGCAAGCGGCAGGGCCGCGGCTGCCGCCCGGCTTCTCTGGCGGAAGCGGTTCAGGTGCGAGCGGAGCGGCCGTGCCGTGCCTGCTGGGGTAGCCGGGGCTGCCCGCAAGGTCCGGGCTGGGGAGCTCGGAGGAAAAAGCAGCACAGTGCGAGGTGGGGGATGCCAGGCAAGTGCTGGTTGTCCTGGACGGGAAGGACGCAGGAGCTCCTATAGGGCATCGCAGCGGAATAAACTGGCAACAAACCTAACCGGCCCCAATCGGAAACAGTCTCCTAAACGGGCAGCGACCACCCCAGAAGGTGCGAGCTGCCCGGATCCCTCGGTGGCATCCCGGGCGAGCCTTGCCCGGAGCCGCCTTCTCTTCCGCCGCGGCAGCGGCTGCGGAGTGTACCTGCGTGCTCTCCCTTGGGGGACTGGTAAGCCAGGCCACTGGAGGGGAGCAGTGTGTGAAAAGCACGTTTGGTAAGGAGTCCCGTACTTTCCAATGCATGAAACCGTTCGTGGGGAGCGAGAATCGTTTTTTGAGAGCAAGTCCTGATCCAGAGCATCGCTCACTTGAAAACCCGCAGTGGACTGTCACGGTAACCGCGGGAGGGCTGGCTGGAACAAGGCAAAGCAGATGACTGCTCATGAGGCAATACCCACACGCCGGACAGCTTAAAAAGGGCCACAAGGCTCCTTAGCATCAGCGGGCAGGAGGCACTGCCACTGGGTTTGAATGGTTTTTACTCCGGACAACTTCCTATGACTGAGAGACCCATCCAAATGGATAACAGGGCACTCTTTTTATTTCAGTAAGCAACCGCGTTACATCATCTCTTACATAAATATATATAAATATATATATAATATATATAAAAATATATATATTATAAATATATATATAGATAAATATATATACATATATAGATAAATATATACTAGATTAAATAGAAATAAGGTTTTTCTAGTCATTGCTCTGTTTCTTTTGGGGGGGGGGTAGGGGGTTAGAGGCTGCTTCTGTTTTGTCTCCTCCCTTGATTCCTCCTGCCTGGTTTATGCCTGTTTGCTCTTGTGAGTGCAGGCTCCCACAAAAGGTGTCAATCTCCACAGTATTTTCCCTTAGGCTTATATACGTAGTCAACCAGGAGATGGATGACTGTGGAAAATGCCTTTCCTTGGAGAATGCCGTCAGTATTTGCCTTTCTGCCAAAACTCCTCGTGTTCTACTTCATGGGTTGTATTTGCCTTTTTCATGGCCATGTTCCTTCCGTGGCTCATGACCACTTTGTCATTAACTATTGCCCCAAGGTCTTTTTCCTCCTCTACCTGGCAAGGACTTCCAAGGCCACAGCACATGTTCTTACGATGTGTCCCAGATATATGACCTCGTATTGCTGGATTTCATTCCCTGCTTGCCAGAGTGGCACTCACAGTCCTAAGCCTGCTCCTGATTACTTTTCAAGCCTTTTCCATGCTGGTATGTCCACCTGCCTCCATGACTGTGTCAGATGTTGTTAGCAGAGTCCTTCTTTTGTTCTAAAACTGTCAATGAAAATTTTCCATTGAGTCTGTAAGAGCAAAAAGTTTACTGTCCTGGGCCATGGCATAAGTTCATCCAATTTTTTCATCCACATGTGTCAGGTAAGAGCTCAGGGACTTCTTTTGCCAGAGATTGCTTCTGTGTATCTGAAAGCTCTTGATGCATTTCTCTCTCTTTCATGTATTTGTCTATTGGCTTTTAGAACTAAGGCAGCAAGTTGATGTATTAAACTATTAGATACTATTTAGTAGAGCTGAGTTTTAAATTAATGATTCCTGTCTTGGAAGAAGTTGCAAGATTTAGAGATGCAGGTAAAACCAGAGGCTTAAAAGCATGCGAGGGGTCCACATTCCTCAAAAATCATTCCTCAGCTACCATGTAACCCCACAAACGTCTCTCCCGCGGACACACCCTACATTGTTGGTGTTTTGTTGAACAGTCTTGGCTGTAATACGATGTGAAAACTATCTCAATGATTTTTAAC
>JBCJKH010054339.1:9049-20671 GCA_039877255.1 Loriculus beryllinus
ATTTCTTCCTTATATCCAATCTAAACCTCCCCTGTTTAAGTTTGAACCTGTTACCCCTTGTCCTATCACTACAGTCCCTAATGAAGAGTCCCTCTGCAGCGTACCTACAGGCCCCCTTCAGACACTGCAAGGTGCAGATATGGGGAAGTTACTCTGAGGAGGAGATCTCCTCATCAGCCTGGCCTGGATAATGGCTGTGCAGCAGATGTGTTGAGTGTGAGGTGAGAGCTCACATGAAGGAGGCTCCCCCTTTTGCACAAGTTTCAGTACAGTCAGTAAAGGCAGCCTGGGAGTACATTTTTAGCACACTGCCTTAGCACGTAGGTGGCTGCATTGCACATTTAATTAAATGCTAGTGGTGGCTACGGTTAAGAATTCCGTGTAGATTAAATACTTCAAATAAATAGAAAAGAAGTAACTCTAATCCAGTATTTAAAACCCAAAGAGGATAATTCCATTCATCTCTAGAAAGGAAGAAAGGGACTGTAGATGGAGTGTTTAAACCAAACCATATTTATGCAGCATTAGTATCTTCTTGTTTTCCTGGAGCCATCTTTTCCAAGTACAAGTGTCCAAGCATGCCGCATTAGTAGGGTGGTGCAAAAGTGAAGCTGTCTAATCAGTTGGTTCTGGGGTTGAACTTGAAAAGCAGCAAGACAGTTTTCCAAAATGAAACTGGTAGTTCTTTGGAAATAGTCAGATGCCTGGTAATGATACTTTACAAAACTTTTGGGGATGGAAATGAAGCATTGCAGTAGTTTAGTATATCAAATGACTCGAAGTGATTAAAAAGGCTGTGTTTCTTTCCCTAAAAGCATTTTAAAATATATTAAAAGGCTTTAGTAAGCCAGTGTTGAACACTGCAGGTACATGTTGGAACAGATCTGTGTTTCCCTCAGTTTTGTACTTGTTCATTTGAGCTGTCATAGGAAGGTGCCTGTGTTTTCCTTCAATGGTGGCTGCTTTTCACATGTTCTAACCTACATAAATTCTTAATGTTTTACTATAATTTTTGCAATGGAGATGTTATTGGCTAGGTAATAAGAAAAAGCCCCAGTTCTACTGTGTAGCGTGCATTTTTTTTTTTTGCGCCTTATGAGAATATTGAATAGACTTCATTATTTTTTTCAATACAAGTCTGAATTCTACCATTTGATTACCTGAACCAAAAGCATTTCAATTTGCCATCCATCACCCTGACCAGTGTAAAATGCTGAATATTCAGATTAAATTGGAACTTTTTTCCTATGAATAAGGAATTTGATTCAATTCTATAATATACAGTGTCTCTAGGGAGAGGAAATTGAGCTGAAGGTCGCTGAAGGCAAGTGAGAAAATTGTATTATCCAAATACAAAATTCTTTTTCTTATCATCAAAACCTGAAATACAGCCATGGGGAATAAGGGGGTCAAGAGAGAATTCAATTAGAGATGAAAATGGAAAAGGTGCATTTTTCAACTTACCTACAATTTTTCCAAACAAGTGGCAGCAGTGAGCAGTATGAGGACAATGAAATATTTGTCAAACAGTTTAAACTTCTTTTTAAAATATAAATCAGAAAACATTCTCAACCAGTTATAAAGAGATAGTAAATGTCCATATGTCCATATGTCCAGATGGAGTGTCCAGCTCTTTGTAGCCTTAACCATTGCACTTTTAGCTTGCCTATCATTGGTGCAGGAAACGTAATGAATACCTAATTGCAACGATTTATATGGATAAAATTGTCATGTAAAGAAAGAATGATTCTCAAATATTTATGATCAGTTTCCCCTCTAGAACAGTTTGCAATAACAATTTCTGCACTTTTCCCTCCTTAACTCATAATGATAAATGTTCAAACTAATTGCAGAAGCATGGTGGTGTTTTGCCATGAAAATACTGTCTTTACGCTGTATTTATTTTAGTGTAGGTAGTGTAGATTTTATTTTACTTCTCTTTGTTTATTTTAATGTAGATACCAAGAACTTATAAAATAAACCAGACCCTGTCCAACAGGGCCACATCTGAAATGTTAGTTGTTACAGAGAGAGGCCGTGATCTAACAAAGAGCTGCTATGTTTGCTCAGATCTTGGCTACAAGGAGTGGTGTTTTGGCTGCCAGTACACCTGTGTCTGCAGAATAGATTTCCTCTGGTTAAAGGCTTTTATGATGACTCTGTGGCTGATGTTAGAGGAAAGAAGATTTCCAGTAACATCATAACTTAACGACTTCCTAAACTTGCTGTGTGAATTACACAGTGATTTACAAAATTAGCTTGAGATAGCTCAGAGGCTCTTACTCTGTGTCTGTACATGTCAGTTTTGTTTGCAGTCATTTCCTAAACATTTGTTCTTTCCAAGACAACATCACTGTTGTCACAGTGATTGTGACATTGATATCACAACATTTACAGAAACCTTTCTGTATTTGGTAAGTGATAATTTTGTAATAGTTTGTTATTACGTAAGGGTTTATAGCCTGTCTAGTTAGAATAGATGGTGTATATATATATCATATATATATGGTGTGTATATATATATCATATATATATGGTGTATATATATAACCAAACTTTGAAATTTATTTTAGTTCTAAGGAGCACTTCATTCATACTGCAGGTACCAGCTCTGAGTTTGGGTTAGATCCAGTATCCACTAGAACTTTGTGAAACTTCTCTTACATTCTGTGAAAAGCAATTTGAAAATATTGCTACTCTGGAAGCCAAATGCAGTTGCCTCTGAGATGTAACCTGAAAAGTGTATCTGCAAACCCAGTGTGATAATCTGAACCTGAACATTGCATTTGTGTTTTATTTGTAATACTGTATCATTATTAAAAGCATGTTATATAGACTATGAAGCTATTCTGCCTTTAAACAAAATAGCCTCTTTTTTAAAAAAAATAAAATTGGTAATCAGAAGTTTCATTCTCTCTTGGTGCAAATGTTATATGTGCAGATGTGAAATTAAGCCTTTTGACACTCCATGAGCACATGCACTTGGTGTTGTTGGGAAGCGAACCAATGGTGAAGTACTCAGCATGTCTCTGAACACATAGCAGAGTTCATAGAGGTGAATAATTTTCCCCTGGATTCAGAGATCCTTTAGAACGCATGGTTCAAACCTTTCCCAAAGCGACCTTTTCTTGTTCCATGGGACAGAAATCTCAGTTCTTGGATTTTTTTTCTTGTTTCATTTATAGTATAATGGGTTGTGTTGTAGACACTAAAATAAGCTGGAATGAAATTTTATCAGTGGGAATTCATTTTCTGTACATTTTAAAATATCTTACTATGCGCCTGTCTGTATTTTAAATGCCAGAACACCTCTGTAAACCTAGTGCCTTATAGATTCACTGGCTTTTAGTGGAAGTAAAAGGGCTCTTTTTACAGATTGTATTGCAAGATTGGGGTCTTTTTGTAAAGTGAAATTCCTACTAGATGGATCAGGAGTGTCTGCAAGTTGCATTTATAGAGATTTAAATAATATTTTGGGTTTTTTTTTCAATAACAAAGAGTTTTATATTTCAGATCTAATGAAAGAAGACTTACTTTAATTTTCTTTTTAACCTATCACAGGAACAAGAATTTCATCCACAGTTGCTGAATTTTTCAAAGTGATAGAAAAAGGGCATTACATAGGTAAGATTATTCAGTCTGGTTCTATTTCAATCTACTGAACTTCCTTCTATTTGACAAAATGTAAAATTAATGTTTTTGGAATCTGGGGACTTCAATAACCTAAGAAAATTAAAAAACAAAGGGAGTTTTGCTGAATTGAAATGCAATAGGTTGTTAAGAGAAAATCAGCCTCTGGTAAAGGGAGGGGAAGAAAAATGATAAAGAGAAATCACACTGACAGAAACCTCAAACGTTATGGAAACAAGTAGGTCAAAAGAGTTGTTCAAAACAATATACCTTTGGAGTATATATTATCAAATCCACCATTAATTCTTTAGGCAGAAGAACACCTGAGATCAAACAAACACAAATTTATAGCTAACCATTAAACAACTGCTTGAGTGATGGGAACAGTGCAGAAAACTAAACCGAGTGATTATTAGAATTAAAAGAAAACATACCAAAATAATATCCAAATGCATGTAAAATAAAATAAATGAACTTGATATTTCAAAGGAAATTTAAGCCTCAGTGTTTGGGAATAAAGCTTGAAGGGGTAGACCTTCTGTAGAAATATGATCATTAAATCCTAAGATCTGGGAAAGGGAATTAAATTCAGTGTCAACCACCTGAACTGTAGATTGGAACTTCGTTTTTAAACCAAATTTGATGGACTGTGAACTGCCAGAGAATGCAGCAAAATAGAGTTTATGCTGTAAAGCAGCAATCAGACAGAGACAAGCACCAAGTAGAAGTCTACATATGTTGTGAATGTGTCAAGATATAACAGAAAATCTTTACTTACCTTCAGAGGTATCAGCTTAAGAACAGAGGGGACAGAAGGTACGGGCAACAAAGAAGAAAAAGGGCTGTACAAAGGGCCAAGGATAATTTGCACTGTGTGTCTCTTGTAAGATGTTGGACATGCTCAGCTCAGATGAACTTAATGGGAGTTGAGGCCGAGTACTAGCATGTACTTGTAGGGCCAAACAAATGTAAGAGGCCAGAGATAAGCAGTTAAAGGCCACGCACATATTTGTTAGGTGGAAGTGTTCAAGGCCAGGTTGGACTGCGCTTTGACCAACCTAGTCTAGTGGAAAGTGTCCCTGCCTGTGCAAGGTGGTTAGAACTAGATGATTTTTAAAGTCCATTCCAACTCAAACCATTCTGTGAGTCTGTGATCCTATGATTAATGCAGGCAAATTGCTTAAATGGTGAAACACTGCTTGAAAGTGCAGCCTCTGTAGTAAACTGAAGGAAATAATGTCACCTAGGTAAGAGAACGACCTACTTAATCAGATACTTTGGGGAGGACTTTCATATATCAAAACCCTTTTCCACACAGCGTTAGGATTATGACATCAAGCATTCAGTAGTCAAGAGTTCCCAATAGGTGCATCAGTAAGCTCAGCCCTATTGTACTTCACCGTGGGGAGAATATTATGGAGATGCAGCAGGAGACAAGGTACTTTACTAGAGCAACATGGCCATGTGGAATTACATGTCTCCAGGGTCCTGGGCTGGCATCATTAGAACCAAATTGCAGCAAGGCTTGTGTGCTGGTGAAGGGATAGTGCACTTTTTACCACTCTTCGTTGTGGGTGGCATCCCAGAGGGTGAGTCAGGCTCCTTGGAGCCATTCCAACTCCTACCTTGTCCCTCTGTGGCTGTGCCACCCCTGGAGAAGTGAGAGAATGGAGGGAAAAAAGTGTATAAAACCAAGTCACTGTCCCTCATATGACCCCTGCTGGACTCATGTAAAATAAGCATTAAATGCTTAACAAGGTGGGACTGCCCTTTCTGATGGTGTTCTTTAATTTGCTGCTGTTTTACCAAGATATTTAGAAAATCCCACAAAGAGTAGAAGAGAGATTTTTGCAGAGGGACACAGGAGGGATCTCACTGGAGTAGGTAAATTTTTTTTAAGGCTGTGCCAGCACAGGTAATACATATCTTTTTTTCCTCTCTGAGGTTTTTAACTTTAGCAGGTTACAAGTCCTGTTGGTTCTGTGGGCCACAGTATGCTGACTGAAGGATCCGTTCCAGTTCCCTTTGATATTGCTGGAAGAGTCGTCTCTGACTTTAAGGGAGCATGGCTTTCACCAGCAGTATGCAGTTGTGTGCACCTTAGGTGTAAGGGAGTTTCCTACCCATGTGTCAACAACTTGATTTCTGAACAGCAAAGTGTGCCAATCTAATGTTTTAGAGTATACACCAGACCACCTGGTGGAAAAAGGGTCTGCCCAGGGTTCTGTGTCATGAAGTCTACTCTGATAAGAGGAATGCATCACTTATCTCAGTGTATTTTGCATTAGAGATGTTGAAGACCTTGAGCTATCAATGACCTCAGCGAAACTTCATATTGCAACCAGCAGATTACTGCTTTAGGAGGACATAGAAATGTCGGTGTAGTAGAAGACAATTTTATTCAGTAAAATGAAAGTGGAATAACAGCAGACAGAAACTGCCAAACTGGGTGGCCATCCTCTGTGGAATTGTTTCTTCCATTTAATATGAATTTGCTGAATAAGAACCCTCTCCCTCCAACAGTTTCAGTCTCCATTTTTATAACTCCATGATATGAGGAAAATATTGTAACATGAATATGACTGTGTTCCTTCTGTTTCGAAGAATAAACCCTTTTTCTTTCAGCTGCAGAGCTGTTATTGCAACAGTAAACAAGAAAAGAGTGATCAATTTTAAACTGATAAACAGTGAAAATTTTCAGTGGGTAGAATAAGTTATGTTGAGGTTATTTGGTGAGAGCAGATTAGAAGAAAGTCAGCACTTGTGTTTATTGAGCTTTTCTAATGAAAAGTAAACTCACAAAGCCTTGTTTATTAGCTTTTTTTATTAACAGCAAGCTGTATGCTGTGGTATGCACATACGCATATTGACTGTTAAATCTGTACTTGTTCTTCTGCATGCATGAATATGTACATTTGTAGCGATTGTTTTACATCCAGAAACAGCTGAAAAGCCCAGAGAGTCCAGCAGAACTTCCCCTGCTTACTTTGTTGTCTGGTGGGTCATAGGCTTATTAAAATAAGTAAATTGGTAAATTTCTCAAGCAAGATTTATCCAAGAGGTTGTTTTGTGGAGTGCAGTGATCTAGTGGAAGGTGTCCCTGCTCATTGCAGGGGTGTTGGACTAGAGGACCTTTGAAGATCCCTTCCAACCCAAACTATTCTCTTATTCTATTTTTGGCGTGCCATCAGGAAGAAAAAGTACACATAAAAAGATGTACCCAATCATTTATTTGGTTTATGTTAGTGTATACAGAATAGTCTTTCTTGGAAAAGATACCCTATTGCTAGATAGGGATTTCCACAATTATTTCTTTTGGTACTTGCATCTTATAAAGAGAGAAGAAATATCGCTTTCCTTCTTTGCTTCACAAGAAATAAGAACCAAAGCAGAATCCTCTTTAGGCCTTATCTTTATTTACCTGATTGCCAAAGACACGTTTTAGGTGAGAATAATACCATATACACGATGATGGACTTGTCAGCCTTGCCTCAGGGGAAAGGAGATTCTGTTTGGAGAAAGTGAAAGGGAAAAATTAAGCACCAGGTGAAAACTCTTGAGTTTTGAACTCCAAATGATGTTGTACAGCATAGGGCTTTCAAAGCATCCTCTTGGGATGTAAAAAGTATAGCTAATGTGAAAAACTAGAAAATGTAAACTAAGTAGACCAAACTTATACTAGTGGGTCCACAGTCAAGTACAAAAGCTTACTGTGGACAAGTTACTGCTAGGTGTAGAAAGGAAAAGCCTATTAAGCTTTGGATAACTCTTACATTCTCTAATGACCGTGCTGATGTCTACTGAAGAAAGAACATGAAATTATAATTGCATCACAATCAGGTATGCAAGTATACTTGTAGCTGTAAATTAAGCAAAATATGTGTACATCTATGTTGTCTGTTCACTAAAGAATCAATCACCTTTCTCCTTATCAAACCCATCTCTCAAATAAAATGACATGCTATGAATACTCTCTCATATAAAAAGAAATGCCTGCCTCTGTCTCCCTGTAATGTTTCATTACCTTCTTTATTCACTTAGAATATGTAGTAATTTTTAAATCACAAGAGATCTTTTGTATTATTTGGGATGGGCTAAGCAGAGGTAAGACTAGTAATTCCTATCTATTGCTTTAATTATTACCTCTTCTAACAGGAATTTCAGCCTTCCAGCTACTTGTGAGGCAGCAATATGTGTGTACGCTCGTGACTGACTGTGCCTCTGTGTTTTGTTGCTGGTTTTGAGGTAGTTGAAGAAAAAATATATTTATGGGAAATCAGGTAAATGATGTGTTGGAGGCACATAAGGCTGTCTTATACAAGTATTCATAAAAGAGTTTTCTTCCAGTAACAAATAGCATCTATGTCTCTTATTGCAGAATATTCTGCAGTCTGAATATCTAAATAAAAGTCACGATTGTCCAGAGGAAAGATTTTTTGAATGCTACAGAGGTCTGGACTATTTTTTTTCTCCTGAAGTGCAGTGATGTCTGATCTACTGAAACAGTGTTTTCCTTTCATTTTGCACTGTCATAATATAACTATAAAAGAGAGTGTAACAATGTTCTTGCATGATAACTGCTTCCTGCAGTGCAGTGTTTGTGAAGACTAGGCTATGAAAGTACCATGAAACAAGAAGTCAAGATTTTACCAAAAATGAAACTAGTGTTTATGTGGAAGGATTGTTCTCATTCTCTGCCTTTTACTGTTGCTGGTGGCAGCTCAGAAGTTGACTGCACTCATTATCACTGGTGTGTGGAACTGACAGATCTGCCTACTCCTGTACCCTTGTAGATTTAGGCAGCCAGAACTGAAAAAGCAAACCAGTGTTTTTATTTAACTCATCTTCAAAATGACTTTTCTGTTGTCTGTGTGTTTAGTGACTGAGAGACAACAATCTTATGTTTTTAATTAGTTTCACCTAAAAAACCTTGATAAACAGAAATGAATGCAGTTTATGGTCAGTAAACAGCATATACAACAGGCAGTTGCTGTTAGGGGTAGCAGGTGTTCTTGGTCGGTAGCTCCTGGTGTAAGCTGGTTTCATTTATGCAGTTGTTTGTGGTAGGAATAGAAGCGTGTCCATACTTCTAAATGTCAAAACCTGTTGTTTGTGAAATATTATTATGGGACACTCAAGTAACGTATCTTCTTTGATTTTCACCTTCTCTGTCCACTTGTTTCATCATGTAGGAAGGTAATGGAGTTGTGTGCTCCTCACTTCTAAATGCATTATGCTGTAAGACAGAATAACATACTGTAAACATGACCGTATATAGTTTCTCAATATTTTTGCTGTCTTCTTCCAGGGGTAAGAGAAAGAGCTGTCACTCACTGGGAAACCAGCGATCTTCCATTTTCTGTGGAGCAAAACTCTCATTGTCACAATGGTTGCAGCTGTTGAATTTTTGAGCAGGAATGTTACTGCATTCCTATCTGTCTCACAAACCAGGGAGCAGGTTTTGTCATTCCTTGACCTTGTAACAAGCTAGAGTAACATTTAGCAAAAGTAATTTTTTGTTTGTGGGAGCAGATAATTTCTTCCTGACCACTTTTATCTAAGTAAAACAAAGATGTTCATTATAGCCCCTCAGTGCTGCACAGTCTTAGGCCCTGGAAGGTAGGTAAGAGGGCGGAAGGGGAAAGAGCCAGTCAAAGATACGTGATAATTAATAAACCATATGTCTGTGTCTCCAAAAGTTATTGCAAGGCTTCCACCCCTGCCTGTGTGATGCTATTAGTATCTATTGATTTGTGTGAGAATGACAGAGGAACAGTGTGCTGAAAATAAAGACGGCCAGAAAATAACACTCTTAAAAGAAGCATTGGGCTGATAGAGGAAGGAGGAAAATTCAGGTGCCAAAATCTGTATCCTTAAATGCAGCAGAAATTGAGTCTTTTTTTCTTTCTCACACATACTTTGGACATAGCAAATACTGTATCAAGCCTCCTTGTGAATATCTTTGTTTTGTGTGGGCTGCATTCACTGAAGAGGGGCTAGGATACTTGTGGTTGATGTTTGAAATGCAAACATGGCACAACAGTGTCTTGGATTCCTCAGACACCCACCTGGAAATGAAAGGTTTGGGAAACTTGCCTGGCACGTCTATCCCATCATGGTGTGCTCCCACAAGCCTGGCTCAGGACTTCTCATGCCATGAAGTGTCCTCTCCCTGGAATTGTTCTGATCAAGAGTCTGGTTTTGTGTGTCCAAAGTAGGGTGAGGAGTTTCTTATTTAATTGTTTTCAGGTGATCCCCACATGGTTGTCTGATCTAAAGTAGTAAGTGGAAAACAAGGAACAGAGGCTGGCCTAACTCTATCGGCTGACAAGTTGGGAAATGCAGAGTGACACTGGGTTCAGGGCAATCCAGTGCAACAGCAATGTGGGAAAGGGGACAGCATATTGAGCAAATTAAAGTAAATTCTGTTTGTTACTTCAGCACTATGTGCATGAAGGGGAAGCAAGTATTTAGCTGAGTGCCGAAGAACTGGAAAGGAATTTGTTGTAGAGATACTGTAGTTACTGTTGTACACAGAGCTGGAGCTGTGTGGGCTTGCAGGAATCTCTCTGAAGGTAGCCGGCAGCCAGAAGGGGACTGTCTGCGCTACCCGTGTGTCAGTTTTTTCACTGTTTTTTTGCCAACATCTCCTACTTGAAACTCAAAACTGATTTTCAGCAATATTACCAGCCTGTAAAGGGAACACCACTCCAGAGCTGGTAGCCACTGGTTCAGCAAAAATAGTTCCCAGTTAGTCCTAAACCACAGAATTTACAGAACTGGGTACCACTGCCTGTACACATAATGCAGTTTATTTCTCTACCCTTGACATCACTTACTGTCCTTGTTTACTTCTGTTATCCCCCGCAATGTTAGACTGTAGTCGTTCATCAAGTTCTACATTTTCTGTCCTGTTTACCTGCTTCTTCTCCTGTGAGCAGTGACGTGGTTGGTTTGGGTCTCCCAGGGCTGTGGCTAATGGTGCTTGGGTATCATTTAGTCTTAGCTTGAACATGTCCTCCTTCCTGATGCACTTACATGAGTGTAGTTTGGTCTCAAGCAGAGAAAAAGTAATTTCACCAGCTCCTGTAGGAAAAATTCCAGCCTCAAGCCAACTTGTTCATCTTTGCTGGAGCTTGTGTGGCCCAAATTAGAGGTGGCAGAAGAAGCTGTCTCCCCTTCCTGTAAGCAAAAGACGAATGAGTGTGGTACCAGATGAAAGGCAGTGCTGAGTCTAATGCAATTAGTTTATGGGAGAACCTCCACCCAAATCAGTTTGATTTGTCTCCCAGCTACAAATGAAATTCATTTATTTTGGACTTCCTGACAGATTCAAACGTGTCAAAACATGAGGGTCATGAAGGTGGTTGTTCTGCATTGACAACTGTGTTTGTAGTGGCACACTGGTTTAAATCAACAGATTTCAAACAGATTTTGTATTGAAGTTTGGGACAGAGTTGAACCTAATTTTCATGAAGAGAGTTGTGGTGTGTGAACAGATTTATGGGGCTGGTCAGTAGCTAGAAGCAAAGCCATTAATGTTTGAACATCTCTGGATTATCTGGGAAACTGAAAAAGCAATTAAGCATTTGGAGAGACATTAAAGGGGAGAAAATAAAATTAAATACAAAACAAAGGCTGTGGGAATTCAGTGATACGAGGAAAGAAGACTGGAGAGATGTTTGAAGAGGAAGCTGCTGTAGAATGGGGTAATACTGATTAGAGAAGAAGACAATGGAAGTGAATAAAGTTAAAATCAGACAGAGAACTCCAAACTCTTTAAAGTAGTTTCTTTACCTAGGTCCTAGGGTGCAGGTGCCAGGCCTTTTTCCTGTATTGCCAAGAAATTCATTAATATAAATTGGGATGAGATAAAGATGTGCTAACTAAATGAGAGCCTTGAGTCAGCTGAAGTATGAAGTTTGGTCTACAGCTCTGTCATTTTTCAGATAAAAATCTTATATTCTCTTGCAAAGGTCAGCTACCAGAATG
>JBCJKH010054340.1:11932-24608 GCA_039877255.1 Loriculus beryllinus
GCTGGTTTCAGACTTGGCTGCAGTATTGATCTCTACTTACCCCAGTAATGAGAATCTGCTTCCCTAATCAAGGCGGGAAAAATCTTATTTTCCAGCTGCTGGAAGAAAATGAGCTTTGTTGAATCGTGTTGGATGTGGGTATAGAGGTGGGTGATGCTGGCTTGGCTTTACTGTGGTCTTCTCAATGTAGATGGGAGTCTGTTGTGACAGCTTGGGTCGCGTGTTCTCATCTTGCCTTCTCTTGTACTCTCTGATGTTTGGGGTGCATCCTGCTCATCCTGAAACCCAGCTCGTGTTCTTATGATGACCCCCATCATTCGCATCCCTGCCTTTGAACCCCAGGGCAGGCAATGGCTTTCCAGCATCGCAGAGGTGTGGGGCAGCGTCCACAGCAGCTCCTCAAATCCCACCCTTGCACCTCATCTTCCTTATCCACTACATTATTGAGGGGGAAAAGCCTCCTTGCCCAGCGCCCCTCCGTTCCTGGTGTGGGGAGCTCCCAGGCTGGCGCCTTGCCGGACCGTCTGCCTGATGGCAAATTGTTTCTTGATGGCTGCCTCGGTATAACTGAACTCAATTTGCCTTTCAAAAGCAGCTAATAGTCACATTAAAAAATCCATTTTCGCTTGTGATTGAATTTGACGGCGGCTCAATCAATGAGCGAATGGAGTGTTTCACACGCTGTACCAGCGGCCGCTGCCATGGCAACGGTGCAAGCACGCACGGGGCCGGTGAATCCCCCCTCAAACGGTGTCACCGGCCCCGTCACTGCGAGGGGCTGCCCCGGGCATGTGCTGTGATGTGAAGGGAGACCCCCATCGAAGCGCTGCCAGCATCAATCTTGTTCCTTTTCCCCATCTTCGCCACTTTAGAGGATGAGGAGCGCTTTGGTGGCAGCTGGATGTGGCCGCCCTGATGGGGACAATTCATGGTACCCCAGCCGGGCCCCATAGGCAGAAGTGGCTGTTCTGTGGTGGGGGAATGGTGGCCCAGTGCATTCCTCGGGATGGGGAACCTGCCCGTTCCTGTGCCTTTCCTTCCCAAACCTCCCGGCTGCGCGATGGAAGGCAGGAGGACAGCAATGATTCTGGGGCCATGGTTGAGAGGGGCAGGGTGAGAATGGAGCTGGCAATGAGCTTTCCTGAGGGCCTGGCTTTTCTGTAGGGTGGAAGATAAGTGAGGAAATGTGTGTGTGCATATATATATATCAAATAGATATATATAAAAAAATAACATATATGTTTTCTATATACATACACACACACATTTGTTATTTATATATATAAACCCCGTACATATGTTTTTTTTAATAAGGTTTGTTTGCATTTGGTGACAAGCGAACGTGGCACTTTGCTTCATGACAATCAGAGTGGTTTCTTTCAGTTATTGTTTGCGCTCCTCCTATTGTAGTATAAAAACGAAAATGAAATGGTTCAGTCAGGAATTCTGCAGTTGTGATTGTAGTTTTTCTTGCCAAAGCAGTTTCCTGGGGGATTTTAATTAGAAGCTCTCCCTCTGTGTGCTCCTGAGGTAGGGAAGTCAATGTGCACACCAGCACTGCAGCTCTTCTGCTGGCCTGGTGCAGAAGCCCCCCTTGCAGCCACTGCCAGGCCTCTTCCCTGCTTTCCTTCAGCCCTCGGGGTGTCCACATCATGAAATGAATAAGCTGCTTTATAGCACGTTGGTGTTTTCTCTGTAGGGAGTTTGCCTGAGGCTCCAGGATGCCTTGTATTGCATCACTAAGGCACACACAGACAACGAAATGCTGTCTTGGAGCTGATTTCCATAGATTGATCTGCACTAGAAGAAGAATAAAGAAGTCTGCCCTGAGCTTGAGCTAGAAGAAGAGGATAGACAGCACCCTGGGCTTCGTTTGAGCTGGCAACAGGAGTTCACCCCCACTGAGCTCTAAATGGGGTTGAACTTTTGCTGCCCATCTCAGTCAAACCCAAGTCCTTTGCTTTCCCAGCCGTCCCTGCCGCCGCACCAGACCCAGGTGGTTTTTGGACCAGGAAGGGTTCCTGGCCTGCTGTGGTTCTGCGTTTCTCATCTTTCTCTCCTTTGGGGTGTGTGCTGTGTCCTGCAGGGACCTGCGGAGCTGGAGCTCAGGACATGGAGCTGATGCTGTGTCAGCGCAGCCTCTTCTCTCCTCTCTGGCACACTGGAGGCTGTGGCACTCTCGCTGAAGAGGGCAGGAGACTCTGACTTTACAGCTCTTTTGCTGAAGGCTTCTCTCAGAGGAAAGAATCCATTTCCATTAATTTCACAGGCTGTTTCCACCACGCCTGTGTTTGCCACTGCTGGTGGCTGAGGATGATTCTCTTTTCCCAAGGAGAAATAAACCCTGCGACAAGGGAACCTGAGCAATCTGCAGGGCCCCAGAGGCAGCCTGGAGGGTCAGGGCTTTTGTTTCCTGACAGGTACAGGGCTCTCCTGAACTGATTTCACTCTCACCAGAGCTGACATCTTTGTTTTACATACTGGAAGGAGCTGGCAATAGGGCTGCTTTCAGTGTGTATGTGTTAACTATGGCCTTTTCCACCTAAGATCACAGCTCTGCAGCATAGGAGCCACTCGGGATGCGATGCAGTGACGGAGGGACCCAATCCTGCTTCTGACTCCCTTGCTCAGCAGCCTGAGCCAAACTGCTCTACCCCAGCTTCGCCCTCCATTATCTCCCCCCATGGCAAAGAATATTCCCTTGTTCCTGCACCTCCCCAAAACCGGGTGATGATGCTCTGGGGAGACCAGAAATGGTTGAGGGGTGAAGTTGGGCTCCTTGTCTGCTCTGTGCAGGGGGGATGCTGGCTCCTCTCCCAGTGTGCATGAGGAAGCTTCTGCGTGGCTCTCCAGCTTGTGCCTGCTCAGAGTATTGGTGGCTTCCTGACCTTTGTGCTGGTAATTGGGAGTCTTCCAAAGGCACCGTGCTCTGATGTGAAAAGCTGAACTGAATGGAGGGGTGACTGAGCTGGCAAGATGTCTGTGATCTGCTGCACTGCCGCTGCCTGCACAGACCTCGCAGGGAGATAAAGAGACCCAAGCAAAGCCGTGCCTGTGTCTATCTGAGCTTTCTGCCTTCAAAGCTGTGCCAGGCCCTGCAAGAGAGCTCAGAGTGAAATGGTTTCTTAGTGCTCCTTTTTCCCCAGCCACAAAGCTGTTGAGGTGTAATAAGCTGAGGGGAAGGCGATAAGCTGTTCGGTCAGCTCCGCGTGCTGCAGCAGCACATGTGCTGGCATTAACCTTTGGAAGCTTTATCTCATGTAAAAGTCACTTGGGAATGAATTGTCTGCTGGTGCGGCTCCTGTGGGGAGATTGGCTGTTGCATCTCGGCTCATTCAGGCTTGGGAGCAGGGGAAGCATTTGAATCACCATCACAGCCAGACCCTATCTGAATGGCCGAGGACCCTCACTGCTGTACCTAGAGCTGGGGATAGTCTATTCCAGAGATGAAGACGCAGAGGAGAAACATTCCCTTAGATGAAATGAGGTACTGAGATCAAATGATTTGCTTGAGTCGTGCAGGAGATATAACAACGCTTGGGTGGCGAGCTGGAGGCGGTGATGGGAGCTCCGGGCTGAGGTTTACAGCTTGTGATGAGGCTTAACAAGCATTGGCTGGAGGAGCTCAGAGGAAGAAAGCAGCATCGCAGAGGGTGCTAGCGTGGAGCCCTGAACTAAATCTAGTCAGACTGGGTTGTGTCATGCTTTGGGCCAGGCCATCATGGGCTAGAGGCTGTTAAAGCTGAGAATGGAGCCTGGATCTGCTGGAGCTGCTTAAAGAAGCTCTGCTCCTGGGTGTTAGCGTTCCCAGCATGACATTAGTGTTGCTGTCAAGCTTGGCACAGGATGGGCTTGTGTGACAAGGGATGAATCTTCCCCTGATGCCAGCATGCATCCATCAAAGTCAGTGAGGACAAGGGATGTGTTTCCCAGTACAGGGGCTGACGTTGCCTGAAACAGGAGGAGAATATACCTATCACCCACCTATGGTGTCTGCACCACAGCCAATTGATTTGTGCTCATTCACATGAGCAGCACCACATCAAAGTGGGCTTTGGGACCTGACGTGTGAAATGATTTCCTGTCTCACATGGCTGCGCGGTTATTTCCAGATCTCTCCTGTTTGCATGCACATGGAGAAGTGTGAAGTCATGAGTCTTGCAATACTACAGAAATAAAACGAAGGAATTAACATGGAAGGAGTGGAAGCAGTTCAGGGCTGAGCTGGCATTGTGATTAATTACAGATCAGCTGTTGCTATGTGTGTGTGACAGGGAAGCAGTCCTCATTGCAGAGGGCTCTGTGCATACTGATGCAGGGAAACCTAGACAAGACCTGGGACAAGCTGTCAGAGCAACAAGAACTCATTGACCCTGGAAGACATTTTTCTTCTGTCTTCCTTGCTGCTCCCTTTTGCTTTGGGCTTATCTATGTGCAAAAGGGCTTCTTTTCCATTAATAGAGCTTTTGAGAGAAATGAGGCGCTTGTGATTGCATTCTGTCCATCTCTCCTGCCTTTTCTAGCCCAGTAATCTCTTAACACATTAGCCAATTTGAACCACATTCGAGAAAAGAATCAAGGTCTTGGAGATGTTCTATTTTATGACTTAACTCAGTTTTTCTGTTGACAATAGAAAAAGAGGAATCAATTACTGAGGCTTTTGGGACAGGGGTGGTTTTCCTGTTCTAGAGCTGCTCTGCAGCCGGTATGAAGGAGTACTACTTGCCTGCTGACATCCATGGCCATCTCTCAAAGCAATTGGATAACAAGGGGTCTAAATTGAGATGATATAGAAATAAGGATATTATTTTCTCTTGTCCTTTCTTCCTTAGAGGGCCTTTACCTTGAGGATCACTGCCATAGCCTTTCCAGCTAACAACTGCTGACAGCTCTGCATCAAGTAGCCCTTGCTTTCTACCCCCTTGCTTGTAGGATGAATGCCTCACTCTGCAACTCCAGGGAAAGAGGCTGTATTTTCTCCTTTTGCCAGCAAAGCCCTTACAAAAACCCAGGGAAAAGCATATTTTAGCAATTCCCTTAGGAATTGCTAAATTCCTCCTGTTGAGAAGGAAGAACTCTTCCTAAGGGTGTCTTTATTCCTCCTTGAAATGCATCAGTCTTTCAGCAAGTGTGTTGGAGATGATGCCCAGATCCTGAGGAGCAGCATGCACATAAGTGTGTGCTCCATCCACCCCTGCCTCCCCAGCTCGGGGACCTGTCAGGCTGGGCAGGGATGTCTGCCTGGTGACTCAAGGCTTTGGCACCTGCCTCTTGCACAGGGACCGACTGCACAGATGACAGATAAGACAGGCTTGGAACAGAGACCTTGAGCGAGGTGGAAGACAGCAGGGTTGGTAGCCTGGCTCTTGTGAGGCAGGGCTTGCCAGCGCTGCTGTATCTGCAGACTTCCTGAGGCAGGAGAGCTCCTTTTGCAGATGATGTCCTTTGGAGGGGTTGTGGGAGCAGAGATGTTCTTCTGCGACAGGGCACATCCTGGTGCTGAGCGATGTTTCTGGGCATCCGGATAGATCATGCTGCCCATCAACCCTATCATGAAACCATTGGGGAAACTCAGACTTTCAGCTTTCTGCAGTCCTCCATAGACAGGAGCCTTGCACATACATGTGTTAAAAAAGCCCCACAGCTCATTGGTTTAACTCATGGCTATGGAAATGTTCGGTGCTGGTGCCTGCTGCACTTTTGCCTTCTGTTCTCTGTGTAAGTAGGAAGGGAGCTGGGATGTGCTGCTTCTTCCAGGGAAGAGGATGGATGCGGTGTTTGTACAAAGGGGTCTGGCTGAGGCACAGCTCAGCTTGGCCTTACAGCTTCAATTGTGCTGTTAATGTCAGAAAGCAGACAGTTCTAGGGACCTTTTAATTAAAACAAATGCATGAGAATATCACTGTTACTGAATGCCTTAAAACATGTCCGGAAGAGGAGTGGGAAGGGCAGCTTCCAAATGGAATCACTGGCATGTCCCTAACCCAGCTGCTTGCTGCTGGCTGGGAGCGTTGCAGGGGGCTGTGCCACCACTTTAAGATGCTGTTCGGTGTTGCAGCCCTGGCTGTTGGAGCTGAATAGCTCTGAGCAATTCACGAACCGCCGTAACTGCGTGTCTGTGCTGTGTCTAAGCTCTCCCCAGGGGGAGAAGTGTGTGTTTGAATGTCTTGTTTTGATAGGGCATTGCTGCTGGTTTTTAGCATGCACAGAACACAGCCTGTGCCTGGGATCTGCCTTTGTACAAGGATCAAGAGAGATGAACCAACCTCTTATGTGAGCTTCAGAAAAATAGGCCTGCCATTTCCTTGCCCATTCTTTTTTTTCCTGTGTGTGGATGTGGGATGGGATTGCTGTTATTTTTATTTACTATCCCTGGTTAAGCAGCAGTCAAAGATCTGGCTCTTTTTTTGCATGCCCAGTCCTAATTACAGCATGGGCATGTTTGTTTTCTCTAAGAGGTTAAGCTCTAAAGCAATTTTCATCTGTGCCTTTGTTTTCCTCACCCTGCAATGTGAGAGATCTGAGCAGCTGTCTCTGGTGCTTTGCTCAAAGTGGAGAACAAGCCCTAGTGAGAAGGGCAACTGGAAAGAGATTAATTAACCTGGCCTTGGTTGGCCTTGTAAACAGGGAGAGAAATCTCCTTCAAACTGCCTGTTGCTTATTTAGCTTGTAAAAAGCTGCCTGATCTTGCACTCAGTCTTAATCCAATCCACCTTCCCACGAAGCTAATTGCCAGTAATTTGCTTGCACATCTCTAGTGTCCTTCTTTCCCTGGCCGGCTTTACCAGCTGGGGACCAAGGTGATGGAGAAGTACACTTTTCTGCTCTTTGGGTATAGAACAGACAGTAAAAGTCTGTTGATCATGCCCATTTATCTTGATAATTTCAGGGAGATACTTGTTTGAAACTGGTGAGAGGAACAATGAGCAGAGGTGGTAGCAGAGAATGTCTCTCCACTGCTCCTGACGTATTTACAGTGTGATCTCATTAAATGAAGGCTGGGTAGCTCAGATCCATTGATTTTCATCAGTGGCAACCTTGCCATGTTATCAGAAGTGAGTAATCCCTGCTCTGTAAAGCAGACATTGATAGATCAATAGCAGAGAACATGCTGTACCTCCTGGCAGCTCCATCAACCTTGGAGGGAGAGCTGTCAAGGGCACCGTCATTCCACTTCCCTTACTTCCAAAGCTTCACTGCCTCCTTCCCCACAGTTGCTGCACCTTGTCTTCTTCATCACTGGTACAAGCTGCTCATCAGCCCCCAGCCTGAGATTCCTAGAAGAAGTTCTGGTATTTTCTTCCTACCCCACAGGACTATATGCCATTAAAGTAATCTCCCTCTTAGTTTGGCTGTGCTAATTGCTGTGTTAGGTCTGTTACTTCTAAGGGCACAGCACAAGAGAGTGCCTAAGTTCAAACTTAGGCAGGCTTTTAGAAGGCAAGTGGTTGGAATTCTGAAGAAGAACTGTGGATAAAAGGAGAGAAGTTAACCATGATGGACCAAAGGTTTGGGACTGTGCCGGGCCTGCTGCAGCGTTGAGCATCTGTTGTGCAAGACATTTGGAGGCCCCAGTGGACTTGCCAATAACAAGACCCTAGTAACAGTGAAAAGCACTGATTTTCTGTATGATCTGAGCATGTTCTGGCTTTCTCTTAGTAAATGGGACTCTGAATGTGAAACTGTAACTGAAAGCTTGTAGAACAGGGGTTGATGGATAGTTGATTTTAGTTTTTAGTTAAAAAACCCTCCTTAGAGCACGTTTTCATCTCGAGTTTCACCTAGCAGAAGTTCTTATGCCATTAAGCATTAGACACACAACTCAGCTACAGCAATGCACAGCCGAAGCTCAAAGTAGAAGACACTTGGGACAGAGAGGAAAGGCAGTGGGGTGAGAAGAATTAAAGCCCATCAAGGCTGTTACAAGCCCCTCTGAGCTTTGCTGTTGAGACCTTGGATAACATGTTTGGTTTTGAAGATTTCACGCAATGCTGCTCCTGGCTGGGGAGTGAGAAGATGCGATGCTTGCTGCAAATTGTCTTGATGGAAAATAGTGGTACTTTGGCCATTAGCTGCCTGAACAACTACTTTGTTTTGCTCTAATCGCTTTGCCTATACATAATTTGGTGCCTAACACCCCACTACAAACACTGTGATTATTCTTAGCAGTCATATACAGTACATATAATTTGAGGGTGAATGTGGGAGCTGTCAGAAGGAAACGTCTGGCCTGTGAATAACTGAAGATTGTGTCACTACAGTGGGAACTCTTCCTCACACTCGCAGTTAGGTATGTGAAAGCAAATTCTTCCTGCCAGGAGGTCTTGATCTGTGTGGGACAAACAGGCTGGAAAACAGGATGTGAGTGTCTGCTCCCATCAATGTTTGCTGTGGAGAAGCATGGAGCCCAGGTTTCTTCCAGGGAATCTCAGCTGTGGGTTCCAGCATGAGGCCAGGACAGCTCTGCTCTGCTGCCTGCCTGGTGTTCACTGTCCTGCTCTGCCCTATGGAGTGTGGGGAGCTGGAGCTTTCTCTTCGCTATGGGAGCAGAGGGGCGCTTGCTTGAGGCTCACCTGGAATTAAAACACGACAAATAATCAGCTTTGCCTCACCTTGAGACTTCATGTATCTTGTCCTCTGTGTGATGACGAGGTTTGCTGTCCCTATGCCACAATCTAGGTTTGTTTTCTACCTCATATTCCTTCTGCTGTTCTTGTAGCAGATTAATAAAATGCTGCAAGCCAGGGGGTAGAGTCTTAGGAAGCATCAAACCGCTACAACAAATAGCTGCTGAGTGGTTCTTCTCTCGCACATCTTATCTTCCTGAATTAGACACAGAGAGACAATCAAAGTCAATGCCACGCTTATTGTAAAATCTTTACAGCGTGTCCCTGCAGAAGTTATGAGTGTCGAGCTGTTCCCTGGCTGAGGGAGGGGGGTTTGATCCCTTGCTTTGAAGCTCGCCAGCTGGGATTGCAGCTGGTAGGACTCAGATCTGTATTAGCTGAGCAGGAGAAGCACTGGCCACGCTTCTGTTGGCATCCACAGCTCTGCCTCCTTAGCTTCTGCCTCTGAGAAGCTCGGGAGACACCAAGTGTCACCGGTGAGCCTGCAAATGCTTGCAATGAAAAGCCAATCTTTTTGCCTTGACTTAGGCATCACTGAAAAATGAGGCTTTGGGAATGCGCTTGATCCTGTGGCACCTGGAGGACTTTTAGGGAGTCCGGTGGGATGGGAGGCTCCCAACGGGACTGAGTCCTTGGTGTTTCTGTGCAGGAGCCTGAAGAATTGGCAACGCGGAAGGGTGGATGTGGAGAGTGAGTAATTGGAGGTCAAGAGGCAAAAGTGTCTGACAGAACAGGATTGATTTGAAGCTTTTCACTGGAACACTTGCAACAACAACAAAAACATAATCAATGCTTATTCCCTGGGCTCAAGAGTGTGTTTACTGTATTCAGCAGCTAACATTAGAAGCGAATTCCAGAACTTGCAATTACAGCTTTCTCCTTCTTCTCCCTCCCCGCTCCCCTTTTTGCTGGCTGGCTTTCGTCATGTTTTGGAGCCTAAGGCAAAGCTAATGCAGTCAAACTGAAAGTGGTTTTAGAAATTACAAAGCCCACCTTCCCCCTTCCTTTCCTTTCCCTTGGGATCTTCTTTTCCTGAGCACTGTCAAACTCGATTCAGCTCAAAACCATGGAGGTGCTTGGCCAAGGGGACTGTGGGGCGCTGAGCTTGGCTGGAGCTGGGCTCGGTACAAGGCATGTACCAAGGCGTCTTAGTCCTGATGTGCCCTGATGAGACCATTTGATTTCCTGCTGCCTGATGGCAGCACAGAGCTTTGGTGATGGGGGCTGTGTGTGGAGGGATGTGATGGGGTGGCGATGGGGACATGGGGGGAAGATCCCAGTTGCAGCCCCGGGAGGCCATCGCCTCTGTCCTGCACCAGCATGGAAGCATCAACCCTTGGGCTTGGGAGCTGTGCAGGGTGCCCGTTGCTCCCCATGAACCCTTCTGACTGGTCCCAGTAGAGGGCACTGATGTCTGCACTCTGATCTTCTTCATTAACCTTTAATTAACGTGGAGTCCTGCGCTGATCCCAGCTCTGGACAGAGCATGGAGTCCTGCCCACTGCAGGAGCGTGGCTGAAAGCCTTGGTGCTGGGGTCAATGGAACAGGCTCCATGCCAAGGGCAACTCCAGGAATTGTCCTCAGTGAGACAAAGGAAATTGGTTGGTTTGGTTGAGTTTTTTTCCCTTTTCTTTGTAATCTTCCTCCTTGGTGTGGTCTCTGCAGCTGCGGAGGAGGAGATGGAGCCTCCCAGCCTTGTGCGTTAGCAAAGCAGTTGCAAACACAGCTTCAGTGTGAGGATCTTGTGTTGAGGATTTGGGGTGTGAAGTGGAAAGAGCTCAGCTTCTCTTGTAGACCCTGGCTTAAGCTGGGGGGGGGGGTCACACACACTTGCTCTTGCTTGTAAGCTTGAGTGGTTTTGATCTGGAAGTTGCTGGTAGGGAAAATGAAATATGAGGAAATTGGGAATCCATGGGTCCTGCTCTGCTTTCCTGATTGTAATGGGGGGTTAATGGGGTTTGCTTTGGTTGGTTGTTTCCTCGTGTGTTTTGTTTTGGTTGGTTTGGTGATGTTTTGTTTGGTTTTGGTTTTATGTGGTTGTGTGGAATAAGACAAGGGAGTACTGACTGTATGTTGCTTGTGCTTTCCATTTATGTATTGATCTAGCCTGCTCTTCAGATGAAGTGCTCTGGAAGTATGTAAGCCTGCTGCTTTAGGGTGTCAACGGGAGTTTCTGGTCTGTTTGTGGGTTCTGTTTTGCTGTGGGTTTGTTTTCCCATGCTTTGTCAGTTTAGTTCAAGGACTGAGCTGCTTCCCGCTGAGCACGTGGTTGCCACTTGCTGGGGTTTCCATGGTGGATGCCAGTGATGCCTGTCCATGGCTCTATGAGTGATGCTGGTGTCAGCCTTTGCTCTGCTTGTTGCTCAGGCTCTGGCAGAACATTCGAGCTGGATTTTGCCTCCCCTCCCTTGTGACTTGTGTTGCAGAACTCTGTGTTGTCTGGTGCAGGAGAGAGCACTTTTCCAGATGCACTCTTCACATTTGAGTGCCTGGGGTTTGTAAACGCCTATGAGAGAACGTGTAAGGAGCGGCAGTATTTACCCAGCTCGATCCAATGAACACACTTCAGAAGCTTCCCTCGTGAGCTCTTGCTTCTTGCTTTTGACTGGGAATAGGGAAAAAATCACGTTATGTGGAAGAAGCTGGGGGGGCAAAAGGGGAGACTGCACTAAAAGGCCCGTGTGTGCTGCTGTGGCAGCCGTAGGCAGTGCTGGTGGCTGTGAGCAGCTCCTCTGCCCAGGACAGCTTTGGTCAGCAGCTTTTGGAAGTGTTCACCCCCTTGAATTTGCTCTGAGTCCCGAGTGCTTTGCGGGATCTGGCACTTCATTCCAAACCCAGAGTGTGAGCGAAATGGTTTTCTTCTTGACTTTGAGGTACATTGAGCCAGGGACTAAGAAATAGACTCTGATGGCCTGACATGAATTAATTCTGTGATCTGTTTTCCTTGGCGATGCTTTAGAGAGGGAAAACTCGTGCTGAGCTTTCAAATGAAGCCTTGTGCCTCTTCGCACGTATGGATGTTGAGCACGGCTGGGCTCGGGCTGCAGAGCCTTTGCTTCGTGTCAGCTGCCAGCACCGTGCACAGAGCATGCACAGGGCTCCAGATCTTCAGAAGTCATTGGAGGCATCACCAAAGCAAATCCAGCTTTTCCTGCACGGCACGGGAGTGTTTGTTTTCTGGAGTACCTCGAGAAAGCTGCCACACACAGCAAATGAATATTGACTCCAGTGCTGTTGTTAAGACCCTGATGAAGCTGAGGAATCCCTTCTCCAGCTGCTTGCAGCAGCAGGTGATGGATGCAGAGAAGGGGGAGCTGCTGCGGGTGCCCCTTTCACCACTTCCCCTTTGTGACTGGTGATGGAGGTGGCCTCAGGCCTGTCTGGCTCTCTTAGGCTGTGACAAAGCAATGCTGGGATAGCCCAGTGGTCAAATCCAGCTTGGAAGAAAAGTCTTCATGTGTATTAGAGGAAGAAATAGCCTTGGTGTGTGATTTCCCAGCCAGGGTAAAGCTGTCTATACATGGAGAAGGCGCTGCCTACCTGCTGCTGGCTCTTCCCTTCCCAGGGCTGTCCTGCTCCCGCATGGAACGTTGTTTGGAGTCAGACAGCACACAACAGCTGATCCTTGGAGGGGTCTGCTGACACATAGACATGTTTCCTGGAATGGATCAGGGAGGGATTTAGAGACTTGGAGCTGTGCTGTGTGGTTTGGAGACCTGCAAGCAGGTTTATCCTCATTAGAGTCATGCTTCTAAACCTCTGGACCCTAAGGTAAATCACTTCCTGCTGTAATTACAGAAACTCATCTGCTGTGATTAAGCAGTTTGATGGGAGGTGCTGGAAAGGTGGTGCTTTAATTAGGATAAAAATGCTTCCTTCTCTTTCTCCCGCAACTCTCACTGGGCCTTCCATGAGATCTGATGGAGGCAAGTTACTGTTGGCTTGATCCATTACTACCTAAATGAAACAAGTTCATTCAGTGCAGAGGAAGCTTTAGTATGTAGATGTGCTTTAATTGCACAGCTTAGTGTATTTAGTGGTGTGATTA
>JBCJKH010054342.1:0-17616 GCA_039877255.1 Loriculus beryllinus
TGGGCACAAGCAGAAGGAGGGGTGGAAGTCCACAAGCCCAGGGCTTGTGCATCATAGTGGTGTGGGAAAGATTCCCACCACCACCACCAGAGAAGATCTTTTAGAGCAGTTAGATCTTCTGAGGTGCAAAGCAAGATCAGGCTAACCCTGGTTCCACCAGAACAGAACAGACTCTCTCCAGGAGAATCAGCTGAGCAGCAGCTTAAAAACTGAGCCGAGTTAAGCACTCATCACAAAATAGCTACTGAACCAAGTTGGTATCTTCAGCTTGAATCCCAACTCATGCAAGTACATCAGTGGGATAACTCCCAACAGACACACTACCCAGGCAAAGATGCTCTGCATCAGGCCTAGGCTCTGCAAAGTGCCCTGGGAAATAGCAGACAGGTTACAGAGATGACAGTGCGTAGGAAGATGCAACAGTACCTCAGAGTGTGGGGTCTCCCCCTGCCCCTCCTCATTCCTCTCCTTCTTGGAATGCGTTGCAGTAGAGGTATGGCGCTGTCTCTTCCGCTTCCGCTGCTTCTCCAAGAGTTTTTCAGAAGCTGGGATGCAATGGAAAAAACCAGTCAAGGAAAATGCAGAAATTATTCTCTTGCTACAGGTGCCACCACAACTTTTACACCCTTTTCTGAGAGCTTCAGGCTGGATCCTGCTGTCTTTGGAGGCATAAGGGCTGGTGTAATACCAGCCTGCAGGCAGCCTGCCCTCTCTCCTGTCACCATCGGAGGACCACCAATTCACACTGGTTTTAGCTTCTTTTTTCTAAGCTGCTGAGCAGTATCACTGACTTTCCCGAGGCAGCCCCCAGCATGAAAGAACACAAAGCTAACCAAACACTGGTAACTACCTCCTCCCACATGTCCCCAGCAGTCTTCACTTACCTTCTCCCAGGTCTGACAAGTGGGCTGGTGAGTAGAGCTCAGAGCTGTCGCTCTCTGAAAGGCCAGTACCCTGCAAGTACACAACAGAGTCAAGTCACCAGATGCAAATCAGAGATGCAGGTTCCTCAGCCATTCAAAGCCCTTATGAACAACTGTAACATGTAACTTAGGGCTCAGGTCACAAATTCATCAGTGATTAGAGACTTTACAAGAAAACATTTGTTTAGTGTGTGCAACAGATCTCACATGGAGAAGTCAGCCTCTGGGCAGGGAGAGGAATGTTGAGTCTGCCCATATTGTGCTCCCTAGCATCATCCACTGTTTCCTGGACTCTTCCAGGAAGGCTGCTAACACCCTGTAAGCTACTGGGAAGAGAGAATCTCTTCTGGTTTTACACTTTTATGGAGCTTAAGACTGAAATACACCGGCCTCTGCATTACTGCAACCGTGATAACTGTATTAAAGCTGTGCCACACAGAGAGAAAAAACAAACCGTAGAAAACGTAGAAACAACCGTAGAAACAATAGCCACAAGTCTTGCACAGGTACTCCACCTGAAATTGTTCTTCGTAAGTTCCTTTTTTTCCAAGCCATGTCACTGAATATCAAGTGTTTAAGTGGAAAAAAGCAGCATTTGCTTTAAAAATCTGCACCAAGCACTGTATGCTGCATGTAATACAACTCAAGCCTCTATCCTGCTACAGCTCTGCACTTATGTACCACTCACCAGCTTACTTGGGAAGGTAACAAAGGAAACACTGCTCAGAGGAAATCTGATGGAAAAGAACAAAGCCTTAAGTTCAAGCTCAAGCTGCACCACAACGTAACAGTGACAGAAAGCTTCTGTGCAGATCATTTCTGCTCACACCTTCCCAGCCAGCATCCAGATGACTCCTTTTCCATATAAATTAATGAAGAAAAAAGATTTTACAGCCAAGACTTCCCCACTGCCAGTACAAGTGGGGAGGGGTGGGGAAGACATCTATGTTCATGAGATTCCTTCATCAGAACACAGCAACCAGCACCTCTGGGAAGCGTGAACCTTTGCTCCTGGGCCACAGCCAACAAAAAACCCACAGCTCATTGCACTATGTCTCATTCAGCAGGGTCTGCTGTCTAGGCTTGTTTTCTATCTGGTTTTCAAAAGAGCTGGAAAGAAAGTACCTTCTTTGGGGGAGTCCACTCCTCCTTCTTTGGCATAAAGGCAGTGTCCAAATCATTGGATTCCAAGAGCTTTTTAGTGGGCTTCCTCTGACGCTTGCTTTCGAAGTTTCCTGAAATGAAACTCTTCACATCAGATAAACAAGGGTTTTCTGACCTTCAGACTAAACCATTAACCAAGTATCAGCCAACAGTTCAGAACAATCGGCTTCACCCTGTCTTTGCGACCGTAAGTTCCTTGGGCAGAGATGCCAATCACCTGTTTCTGTACAACTTCCAGAGAAATGGACCTCAGTCTGCCATGACCTTCAGGCAAACCTCAGTATGCAGTACGAAAATCCACCCACAGAAGAGTCAATGCCAGCAGGTAACCCATCCTGGCAGCACAATTCAGACCACGATTTCCCAATCACTTTGATCTGGCATAAACCAGTCCTACCACTGACAAATCAGCCCTGCTTCCACTCCCACACTACTCACACCAGGATTCATGCCGCACATAGTAAACAGGCTAAAGGACATGCTCCTGGTTAGAAGTACCTGGGAAAAGACACTCCAAACAAACTAGCTATAACCTGCACCATTTCCTACTCAAGCTTTTTGTTGGCACTCAGGAGGTAACAAATTGCTAGACCTAGGCTCATCCACACTGATTTTGGCAACAGTAGAGACTTAGAACGACCAACAGAAATGAAGCTATGAGTGCAAGGACTCCACAGAAACAGCCTGCTACCCACCCCACCCTGTTCATCTGCTTGCTTTATCAGCCTTGGCTGTGTCCTTTCCATGACAACACTTATGCATTGGATACCTGATGGAGAGAACACCATGGCATCATCCTCAAAGCAAGACTCTGTCAACACAGAGCTTGGGCTCCATGTGCCTCAGGCAAGAGGGAAGTTTTCTCAGAGCCACACAGCCTCTGCACATTGGATGTCTGTTCCCACTACTGCACCCTGTACTGCTCTCCTGCACCTCCAACTTCAGGTTCACATCCCCAGTTTGTCTTCCTTTAATCCTCTGCAACTTTTCAGTTCCATCTGACATCCGCAAGCCCCCAAAGGCAACCCCTCTCCCTTCAAACGTAACAGGCTGACCCCTCAGTGACTGTATCTTTCTGTTTGGTTTAATGTTTCTGACTGACCACAGGACCTTTAAACACAGTGTTGCCTCCAAGTTAGCACAGCCAGAACACAAAGGCTTTAACTCTGGACACGCCTTTAGACGCTACCAGAGAATGAATGCACTGCAAAGTAGACCCAAATACTGACTCTTCTGGAACAGGGAAAAGTCCATCAGATCACACTCACTCTTTGTACACTGTGCCTTACTAAAAGCCAAGGCCCTGGCTTGCTGTTACCACAAGTCTGCAACAATTCCTACAGCAATTTTGCTTCGAAAGAAAGAAAAAATGTCTTTCAGAAAAAATGGTGTTCCAGAGGGATTTCGATGCCACAATTCCTGGACTTCATTAGGAGAACAAAATGTGACCCCATGAGCTCTGCAGATTAGACTGCATATAAACCTCAGCACAGCAACATTCATCCAAAAGGCTGTAACAGCAGCAAGTGACCTTCCAGCTAAAGAAGTGCAACTGTTTGCATGAAAAGGACTCGGAGAAGGAGCTGTGACTTCCTTCTTTAGGACAAAGCAGTATTCCCTGCCAGGACCTAAGGAACACACACTACAGAAAGCTATTAGCATAAGTGTAATCATTCAGCTCCCTGGGCCACCCACTGCACCTGCCCTCTCACCCATTCCAGCACCAGCAGTGGTCATGAATGCAGCAAAGCAAAACCAAACTAACTGATCTACACCTACGAACCTTTTCACACTGACTGAAGCAACAATTTCTGCTGAACTTGTGATATCACTCATTTGTGGGAGCAGAATCACACCTCCTCCCACTTACCTGATTTCACGAATCTCTCCTCTGCATCTGGAGAAGCAGAAACTTCAGAAGCATCTGAGGAACACAGCACCAGCTCCGGAGATTCTGAAGGTCCTTCTAGAAGTTGATCAGTGGGATTAGTGGAGTGGGATCCTAGTTCTGATAAGGAGCACTCTGCTTCAAGGATGGGAGGGGACTCTTTGGTTGAAGATGGAGTTGAAACCAAAGGACTGGGCCCCCGCTGGGTAGCTCTGTCAGGACTGCACTGTGCAGGAAGACCTCCTTCAAACTCAGACCTCACCACAGAGTTCACCTAGCATAGTGAAACACGTTGGTGAAAACATTCCTCCTGCACAGCACCACACACAGCAAGAACACTCAGCCAGCAAGACTGCATCAAAAGCACACAGACCGGAGCCCCAGAGCAATAACCATGAAGGGCACGTTGGCCTTCACCCACCTTTTGCGCTTGCTCCTGGCCCTTCTTTGATTTTTTCTTGGGTGCAAATAAGTGATCATATTCTTCTGCATATTCCAGAAGCCGTTTACTTGGCTTTCTAAGGCGTTTCCTCTCTGAATGTACTAAGAAAAAGGAAAGCAGCTTCAAGACTTTGTTTCTGAGATGATCATAAGACAAAATGATCCTCATGATCTCTACACACTAGCTGTTGCTGTCCTCCCTTCCATGTGGGAAGAGCCCTGGTACTTGTTTCACTGATACAGCCTTATAATTTTTGAGCTTTCTATTTTCCACAACCCCGAGATGGCAGGTGGGATTTTTCAGGACCGAAGAGACTTCACACAGTCCAGATAAGAAAGCAAAAAACAGGTATCTGAGGGGCTCCTGGCATTTCACCCACCATTTCCCTAAACAAACTACATCCAACCTTCTTGCAGTACTTTCACTGAAACCTATGACCATTAGCAACCCAAGACTCATCACATTACTTTGCTGTTAACCCAAAGTCCTTCGGGTTTAGAGCAGGGACACAGGAAAGCACTGTCTTCCCGTCCCACAGTTCAGTCACTAGTTTCACTCGTAACACATGAGCCTAACTCCTTCCCTTCCCCTCCTCCCTTATATACTACAAGAGCCTTGTATTCCCCATCTGCTGCTGCCAGCCCAGTTACTGCCTTTGCTTCCCAACAATAGATTCCTCAATGAGATCAGGGAGCAAACAGTCCTTGCCAGCAATTGAAAGCTCTTCATGGCTCCCGCATCTCTGAGTTTACACAATGATGCACCACTGAAATGGAAAACCAGTAGCAGGTATTTATTTCCTCAACACAAACCTAACCACCCATGCTGCACCATCTCAACGACCCAGCACACAGCAAGCTCCAAAAAGAGAGCCCTGATGCTCTATGTCACTGCCACTCAGCAAGCTGCAGAAGAAAGATGATGCAAATTTATGTCTTTTCCTCACATCCTGAAATACTGCAGACTTTCCTTCTGGTTTGTATTGTCAAAAGATTTCTTCTAGTCACAAAAACATCTGTGGTCTCTCCTGGAAGTTTAGGAACAAACAATAAATATTCTCTTTGCTTCTTTTCACATGTAGGAGGTGTGACTTTTTCATCTCTAAAACAGAGGGATTTTATACCAAAGCATTCCAGTGCAACACTTTAGAACAGGGAGGTTGGACAAGACTGCTACACTTCATTGTGGCTTTGTGGTTAAACAAGCATGTAAAAGTCAAACTTGGCCAAAAGAGAAGGAACAACCTTCTCAAACACAGCTATTTTCAACCTCTATTAATGCTCTGCACAGGTGGCTGGGTGAAATACACATTTCACATAACACAGCTATAGGATGAGGATCCTCACTGGGAAACTATTCAGAGCCCTGAAGGCACACAGCAGAGCACACTGCACTGCGCCAGGAGGGCTGGCTTAGCTGCCTTTTTCTCCCAAAGCAAGTCATATACAAGAATCCCAAGTGCAGTCTGACTGGCACTGCCAAATCACACACCTGACAGAACCATTAGTTAGAAAAATGGTTTACAACAGCGAATTTGACCAAATTTTCACTTCTGCCTGATTTGCACTAAATCACACTGCAAAGTTTGTACCAAAAATACGCCAAATGTCACTATTCAGCTATGATGATGAAGTCATAGTTTGAGCTTAGTGGAAATTAGACAGTTGTAACTGCAATCTGTTGTGATTTCTTACACTGACACTCTGCCTGCTGCAGACAAGGATTAGCCACGTCTTCTTAAAACACTGGCAGAGCAAGTGTCTTCTGTAAGCTGCAGTTAGTCTGACTTCCAGCATTGTTCTACTATGCAACTGGCCTTGTCTGATAGAAGAGGAAAACTGGTTTCCACAAATGGGCTTTTCACAGCATTAGAAATTTACTCACTCCCAACAGCACACTGGAGATGTTACTGCAGTCCAGACAGTTCCTCACACATCTCCGGTGCCTCCCTATGGCACAACTGCACCACTAAGCTTCAGATGTGCTTCAAGGCTCATGTACTATTTGGAGCAGGGAATTAGGTTACACTGCAGTTGATCTGCCACTTTTGCAAGCAAACCCAGGCCCCTCACTGTTGCTGCATCCCTCCACGCAGCACCAGGACAGCTCTGTTCTGCTCTCCACCAATGCCACCTTACCCAAGAGCCTGCTCCTTCCTCTCCTAACATTACTACTTCTTAGCAGTTCTTCTCTGGCTCTCTCTGTAGACTTCCATCTTCACCTACACAGCAACACTAAAGGGAACCTCCAATAGTGAAACCACCACGAAGCTATGAGAACCTGGCTGCATCTTGGTGCAAATGAGGAACTCGCTCCCTTCAGCAGGCTGGGACACCCCTGTGGCAGAGCCCTGAGAGCCCCAGAGCAACGTGCATCCTCTCATCCGCCCTGTGAACATTTAAGTCCTCAAAACCACACAGCCACAGCAGGCAGGGAATGATTAAGCTGGTCATGACTTCAAACCAGAATTTCTACCCCATGTGTTACACCCTATGGGCTCATTTTCTGGGCCTGCTGTGACTTGCCTTAGGCAGGTCCTACAACTGCTATGCCAGGAGCTGCCTTTTCCACACTGAAACAGAGGTGCAGGCAACCTCCTACAACCACTAATAGCAAAATGCACACACCAAAACGTGCACTGAGGGAACACCTAAGTGACAGAAAGCACACAGGTTCAAAACCCCATCAAGTTATATTAATTCATGTTATCGCAACCAGATTAGAGCAATTTAGTTTGGTGAAATCTATATAAAATATTCATCTTTTTGTTTTCTGCTGGACCTGTTCCTTACACACACACACCCCCCTTTGGTGTTCTGTTTGTTTTGGGGGTAGTCCTCGGAAGCCTCCTCCTTCCAAGGTCATTTCTCTTCCAATAATACTGCCTTCTGCCTGCCTCCAGCCCAGCCTCCCTGAAACTTGCCCCTCTTCCATTCTCTCCTTTATCAGTCAGGCAGTCACACCAGAGCTGTGAATTAGGCAATTTGTGAGGCTCCCCAATTCATTATTAGCAGCTAAAATTCCACACTAAAACACCAAAAATCCTACAAAACCAACCAAAGAGCACTGTAAGTCAGAGCAGCCACTGAGGTTCAGTTTCCCAACACTTTCTAGCACTGACCTATCAGCTAACACCAAGCACATGACTCTAAGGAACAGGTTATGAAGGTGTGAGGTTAAAAGAATTCCCAAATCTGGAAGGATGCTTATTTCACCTTGCACTATGGAGAAATTAATAATTTGTAATGTACTTAAGCTTTCTGATGGAAAAAAGCTAAGCAAAATCCCTTCTTTGTTCTCTGCGCTTACAGAGAACCCCAAACCAACATACCACACTTCCTTCAGCTCAGAAAGTGTACATCTTCAAACAGCCCCAAGTTCTATAACTTATGCTTTAAATGAGAAAGTATTAAATGTACACAAATACACACTCTGGTGCAATTCCAGCTCCCTTACCTTGTGCAGAGAATTCAGACTGGGGAGCAAAGTTGCCAAGCTCTGTTTCTGAGTCCATCACACTGTTGTTTGGCTTACCACATACATTCAAACGTTTCTCAGCTAAGTCTAAATGATTCTTACAGTCCTGATCTGCAAGGGCTCCCTCAAGCACCTTTGTATGAGGGGAATGCCTACGTCCCAAGCACTCATTTCCCTTCCGTGAAAAGCCACGAGAATTCAGGCCAAAGGCACTCTCCAAGTTTCCTTGTTCCCTAGATCTACTGGTGTGCTTATTAGATCTAGCACTGCTTTGGTTAAAACGCTGCCATCGCTTTTTGGGTGCTACGTGATTTACATCATTAGACTCATCACCAAGAGAGCTCTCACTATTTGCCTCTGAATCCAAGTCTGGACTCTCCCCATTTGCAGTAGAAATGCAGCTCTCAGTATTTCTACCAGCTTCAGGTCTCCTTCCAATACGATCTAAATTGTCATCAGATAAACAGGCAGAGTCTTCATCAGTTGAATGTTCTGTTAAATCAATAGACTCTGTTGACTGTTTCCTCTCAGTATCTTCTGCTCCATTACCTAGAGGACTGGTAACCGAACCGTGAACGCGGAATGCACGTTCTCCTGAACCTCTGGATAACCGACTTAGTAACTTACTTGGCCCTCCTGGTTTTAAGTCCTTTCTGTTTGAAACTGTTTTATCTCCAAGCTTTGATGACTGCTTAGATTTTGAACAGTTGCGTTTGGACACACAATTGGTGCCTTTTGTCCCCGAAACAGCAGTACTCGCGGGCTCCCTTTTACCAGCACCAATCCCCGTCAACTTGGTTGGAGGATTGCGTGAAAATGAGGAGTTGCTTAGAGCGGAGTTTGGATTTACTGTTTCCTGGACACAATCTCCATTTTTTTCGATTTTATAGGAGGGACCTACAATAGACAAGGACTTCAGACCACTCGCAGAATTGCTTCCAGAACCATCAGCTGTGCTGGTATTTCGAAATGGAACCATATTTTGACCAGTCATCAGTTGCTGCTCTTTTGTCTTACTGTCATGCATATCCTTCAACATCATTAACAAGGTGCTGAATTTGTAATCTGGCTCAATAGGCAAACGACCATGACCAGAGGCAGAAGAGAAAAGTAAAGGAACTGAGGCCTTTGGAGTGCCAGAGTCACCGGCATCATCGTTCATGGACCGGTAAGACAGCTCCTTCAGCTCTGACAAGACGTGTTTCACCACGGCTGTTTCTATTTCAGCAGAATCCCTGGGTTTCTCATGCATGTTGTTTAACAGTTTCTGACCATCAACTTTTCCACCGCTCTGAAGAGAATCTCTCTGAAGGCCAGAGAAACCTTTGGTATCAGAAGAGCAGCAATTCACACCACTCTCCTCTTCTGCAAGAGGAGGCTCCAACCCAGCAACTTTTTCTTTATGTATGCATTTTATACTCCTGATTCGGGACAGTTTCGTGCTTTTCGGTTTTAAGATTGCTTGATTTTCAACAACAGGCCAGGAGCTGTCCCTGGAAACACTTTGGGGAGTAGTGTGCTTGTTTGCTGAGGAAAGATTGTCATTTCTCACATCTGAAGAGCACTCAAGAGCTGTCAATGACATCTCAGCATCAGAGAAGCCTACTTCAAGCTCCCCATCTGCAAATTCAGCATCAAGTCTGCTGATTACTGAGCCTCCAAGAGATTTGCGGTCTCTGTACGACTTCTTCCTGGCCCTTCTGTTGCTCTTCTGAGAAAGATACATGGAAAGCTTGATGTTTCCACTTGACGTCATAGGAAATTCCTTCTCCACCTTATCTGAAGAGTCACTAACTTCAAGAGCACTAGAAGCTCTCTCTGAACTTTGGTCCATGGTATCTAAGTCACTGTTCCCACCATCTGAGAGGGAAGAGGATGAATCAGATTCAGTCTGTTTTTTCTCAATACCAGCATCAGATGCAGAATAGTGTATCTGCAATTTGGAACTGCACAAAATGCCCAGGGAGCTCTTTTCCCTCTCCAAAGATGCACTTGAAAACAAATCCCCTTGGAGATTGTTCTTCAGAGCATCACTTTTACGATTCTCATAGTCCAGTTTCAAAGCAGTCTTTTCAAAACGCCTTTCTCCAAAGGAGGAAAGCACATGGTTCTCCCTGGTGCTACTGGAGCCTGTTAAACTGCTGGCAATCCGGCGAAGCTCATGAGACGCGTGTTTGTCTGGTAGGTCCCCAATCATCATGTTTCTAACTAAACTCTCTGTTGTTTTCTGTTTGAGTTCTCCAGCAGATCCTTCCCCTCTTGCACCACTCTTTTTTACTCTAGTCCTTTTTCTGCTGTCAGAGCTTTTTTTCATGTGTGGCTTAATGTGTAATTTTCCTTTTTCCCTGGCTGGGTGTCTGGAGTCTAAAGTCAAGGACTTAAAACAGCCATTAAGCTGCCTGTCCCCTTCGGCTCCAGGGCCATTGGTATAATATTCCAACTGCACTTCCTTCTCGCTGTCCAGCTCGCTGGAGTTCTGGCTGGACTTCTGATCTTCTGGCCCTCCAAGAAGAATGTCTTCTGCTTGTCCAACACTGCTCTCCCATTTAGCCATAAATCTTTGAGGAACCTTCAAGTTAGAGAGGCAAAAAGAGAAAGAAAATCAAGTTGAGTGTGTAAGCAACAAAATAAAAGTGAGATCAAGATACACAAGAACAGAGTGACAACACTGCATTTTGCATCTTTAAGACAATCACATGGATTCCCAGCCTATGCCTTGCAGACACAGAAAATACTGCTCCTGGGCAAGCATCCTGCACTCCTGCTGAGCCTAATAAAAATCCCTGTGCACTCCCAAACCAGCAAAAAGGTCCCTGCAAGCACAGGTCTCCCAGGAGCCAGATGTCCTGGCATCCCAGCACACCCTGAACACAATAGCCTGTAAAGGGGAACGCATATGGTATGGATCCCTGGCACAGAAACACAAAGCAACAGCCAACAAGCTTCTCAAGGCGAATGCACCATAATTTTCCCCAAAACATTTGAGCAGATATCTTTGCTTTGCTCCTTCTTGATTGTGCCTGCACCCCTTGAACTCTATCTTCCCTCTCCATCAACTCACCTTGGTACAAACACAAGATCTACATACAGAGTGAAAAGGTACTCTTATGAAATTCAAGATGTTCATTACTGAGAAGTCTCCCAGCTTTAAATCTTTACCTTTTAGTATATAACAAAAAGCACTCTGCATACTCTGTAAGAATTTCGGCTAATATCCTGAAACCAGCAAGAAACTTGTTTCTTGTTTTCATGTGTAGGTTTTGGCTGCACAACAGCAAATCAAAGGCTTCACAACTGCTCCTAAAATCAAAACCAATTCCAAGGCACGAGGAACAGCTCAAATTTCTGACACTTTTCCTTAAAAAAAAAAAACCCACACCAACAAAATTACATCTTGGCAAATTAAAAAAGTTTTATGGAGCCTGATAGCAAACAAAGCCAAAACCTTTCAGCTTTGTATCAGATCCTGGCTTCCAGGAATGTAAACTTGCACATTATGCAAACATTTGATTACTGCAGCCACAGACACTACCATATATTTCTAGGGTGAGACTGGAGCCATGCAGCACTTCTAGGACTAGAAAAGTTACTTGGGAGCATGTAACTAGTGGATAAAGGGCTGGGAATGAAAGGAGAAAAGTCCTTGGAGAAGATACTGAACATGCCCTTGGAAAAGGAAAAACAAATGAGAGCATTACACCCAGGGACTCTCACATCTGCAAGAGCACATTCAATTTGATGGGTTTGCACTGACACAGGTCATACACCTCTTGAAAAAAGATAAAAAGAAAAAACAGACACCATTGCCTAATATGCCTATTTGCTCTCTTTCAGTAATGCTGGAACCTCATTGGCAAAGCGTTTTCCAAGTCAAACTGTAAGTCCTAACAGGTTTCTATAAAGAGAATTACTGAAGCAGAGCTAAAAACCCTTCTGCTTTATCTCAGTCAGTGATCTAGTGAAGCGTGCAACTCCACCTCTGCTTCACATCAGCCAAAAGAGGCTGCCAGACAGCACAGGAAGTTATTTAGAAGCGCACTGTAATAGACATCAGGAGAGGGCTGTGCTGCTGAACACACCTCACCAACACAGACCTGACTCCTCCTGTCTGGGGCAGTAAAAGCAGCGAGTCACACCCCCATATAAAAGAGTGCCTAGAAACTCCTGGCAGCTTATGAACTTTGCTCATTGTAATGAGGCAAAGAACCACTTCCCTGGCTGTGATGCTGCAGTCACTGCCACAGAAGAAAGCTGCCGAAGTGCTGCTCCTGGCATCAAGGAATACTCTTTACTGTGCAGATTCAAAGAATCAAAAACACAGTAGAGAAAACAGATCTTTCACCTTATGTTTGTAGCCTTTTTCCTTCTGCTTTCCTCTTCTCCGAAGAACAGGCAGCTCTTCAAATTGATGTCTTCCTTCAAAGAGGACAATAGCTTTCCCAGCAACCCAGGTTTTCTCTGAAGGCTCTCCTAACGCATCCACGTAGTACTCTCGGTACGGTCTCCGATTGGAAACTATTGAGAAATTTAACAGAAATAACCCCTTGCAAATGACAGAATAAAGACACACAAAGAATCACAAAACCCAGTAATTTGCCAGTTAATTTTCATCCACTTTTTGCTTCATAACATTCCCACATGAACGTGAATTCTGGGGATTTCTACTCTGAGCTAACGGACACCCCTTTGATCTCTGCTGTCTACGGTCTGTGTTGCCACTCTCCATTTCCAAGTTGTGCTTATGTTTCTTGTAATCAATTGATTTAACAGTTTTAAAATGGGTCATCACCCCAGAGCAAAGGCTTGGCTGCAAAGTATTCTGAAACTACCCAAATATTCTTTTGCCCGAGACACACAAGGTATCAGGCAGGATGTTGCTTTGTTGCTACTCCCTGATTAATGATTAAACAGCCCAGTCCACTTGACCATTGGGAAAACAACAGTATGCTGGCCAACACCCAGAAATTACATCCTTCTGGACAGGATTTATTCATACAGGTTGAACCTCCCCCACCACAATATATCCCATTTTGTTCAATGCTTTGTTACCAACTACACACTTATTTGGACATAAAATATTAACAGCTGTACTTCAGTACACACATACATACACACTCTACAAGGACTAGGTGCAACGTGACAAAATGTTAGCTTCAGTGAGTACCTCCACACAAAACTCAATCGTAAGGGCACAACTAAAGATTTGACAAAGGTGCTTTCTGTCTGAAAATGCTGAACTGACACGGTACAGGTAAGAGCTGAACCAGTACTGGGCGTGCTGATGAAAAAGGACAGGTTAAAAGCGCCAGAACAGAGCAAACAAGGCTTGAACAAAGGATATACAAACTTCTGCCTGCATTTCACTGCACTGTGTGCTTCACATTCTCCTGGGAACACCTTCACCCTCTGAACATGTAGCCCAGATTTCACAGACCATTGGTTTATGCTGCCTCTTCCAGGATTTCCAGCACAGCACAGCAGCCTGGCCTTTAGTGATGCTGACACCAAGATGCTGGACAAGACCACTGAGAGGATGACAAATAATGACCAGGGCCACATCAAACCAAGGGCAAAGATGACAGACTTCATTTGTCCCATTTCCAGTATTGGAACTCAAGCTACTAAGCCTGCATCTTCCAGCTCCAAAAAATCTTCAGTCAAGAGCTTGCTGAGAAAAGGCAAACTGCTGTAAATGAAACCCCATGCCTCAAGCCCAAGGGAAGAGGTTTTTGCACAAATGATGAGTTTGAAGCGACCTGTCTTGTGCTGAAAGACGTGTTCCCTTGGCAACAGGAGAGCCAAGGCAGTGGGACTGTGCTTCCTATCCAGCAGCTCCCCCTGCCCAAAATCAGAGTTCAGCTCTGCCATCTCAGCATCAGAGGGGAGACAAGTACGTTCCATACAGCCACCACTGGAAAATGCAGTTTTCCCCAGAGCTCCATTGGTTTGAACAAGGATAAAATGCAATGGGAGAGTCCATCATGTAGCTGGAGATCAGACCCTGTAGGAATGTGTTAGTAGCATGCTTCCTCCCTGCAAAATTCCTTTATTAGAAATCCTCATACACAGGCTGAGAGGGGATTAATGAACAGCTATATACATTAAATCCTGACCAAAACTTCACGGGGAGAGATGAGGGGAGCGAATATGCATCTGGTTTATCTTCCAGCAACGTTTTTGACAGGAATTTGAGAGCTTGAAAGGGACTACTTAAAATAGCAAATTCAGTATTATCCAAAATCAGGATGAACGGGAAGATGAAGCAAAAACCAGACAACTGCAGCAACCAGTCCTGGGCATGACATGAGCACAACGTTGGAAAATCTACATCATGTCTCTACAGAAATAGCAGAGGGCTCTGAGCTGATGGCTACTTGGAAAAAAAGTCTACTTGCTCTCAGCACTTGGTTCTTAGTGCTGACAAGGACCACAAGAACTGGAGAGAAACACATCAGTGAGTGGCAACCTCACCAGTCTAGAGCTGTCAGCGGCAGACAGCACTGGTCAAGGGGGTTCAGTTGCCCACAGATCAAAAAGAATCCAAAGGGGAATCCATGAACACATAAACAAGCCTTTCCATGTATGGCAGTCTCCCCACGGCAGGCTGTATGATCCTAAAAGCAATACAAACAATCACTTCCCCTCTGTTCTCTCCATCACTAACTTACACTTCTCTGCGTTGAACTTGTTAAGACACCCTTCCTGGCACCCATGCACACACAGCTCTGCCTCATTTCCCCCATCCTTTCCACTCAGCCAGCTCTCAGTCTGACACACTATGCCCTAAACTTTCACACATGTGGCTCCATCTCCAGGTTTTCCTGGTATTTCCAGCCCCTTGCTTCCTTGTGCCAAACAACACCAAAAATATTTCACTTCCTCACACATGTTCCCCATCACACCTTCAGGCATTCAGCAGCTACACTGTGCTACCCCACACCCTGCTTCTCAGCCTCTCCAGCCTCCCATTCTCCAACCTAGCAGACTGCATCCTCACACACTCCAGGCACTTCAGCTCTACCTCTCCACCTGTTGGGCATCTCTGTCCTCACCTCTCTGATCCACCTCCTTTTCTCTGCATCCTTTTGTTGAGAGGCTGTTCTTTCTTCTGCACTGCCTTAAGCTCTGCCCAGCTACCCTGGGAAGAAAAGTCTACATGTCCAACAGCTATCCATGCCACTTCCATCAGCCTCAGCCCCACCTTCCTCCTGTCTCCTCCCAGATTTAGGTCTACTTTTTAGATTCATGTCTTCCACAGAAAAGTCTATTTCTTCATACCTTAAAAAAGCATTTCTGGCCCTTGAAATTTAATTTAAAACTGCAGCACCCTGCCATAAACAACACCTCCACTTTATCGTCTGAGTAGATACAGTACCTTTCATTTTTGAGTGACAGTCCAGCACTGGGTCATGACAAATTGTGCATGGCCACCATGGGCGCCTGTTGAACTTGGCCCAAACAAGATCCCCAACTTCATACTTCACTGGAGTAGGTTTCTTCTTGGCTTGGATCTTTGGGGAAAAACCAGAACACAAGAAATCACTAAAGCTCCAGATGCTTTCAGAGAGATTTGCCTCCCCCCTGGGTGCCAATTACATTGGGCCACCAGACACATTTACATTAAAAAAGCAAGTCCTGATTTTCCTTAGTGGTTTCTACACCTTCCAGAATGCAAGGGTTCTCCCCATCCTCCTTAAAGAACAAAACAAACCTGTTTTTTTGTTAAGCTTCAGTCAGGAACATGACCTCTGGTAAATGACTGAGCTCAAACTTCACACATTGGAGGAGGTAAATATTTGGAGCAAGACTTTAAAGCCCCCCCTTACTTTACTAACACCAATTTCATTCGAAGCAAAGCAAAGTTCATTTCAAAGGTTGCAATGTACAGTAAAAATAGAGTAAGAGACAACTAAATACGCCTGACTGGAAGGAGGTGATGAGAACAGCAAAATAAGTATTAATCAATATAAAGGAGAGAGAAAGTTGGTATATACAAGCTAATAACTGCCCTGCTTCTCTGATGGACTCCAGAAAAAGCTTCACCACAAACAGTTTGACACTCAAGGCTGGCACAATGAGAAAAAACCCCTCATGCTGTAATTTTGGGTTTATATTAGCAGAACTGCCATTGTTCTGCCTCAAAGCTGCAGAGCAGGAGAAAGGCAGCACAACAGCAGTCATCCCACCTCTAGGAGACAGATGGACACACAGACTGCGCCTGTCTCTCCAACCCACTCACAAGTATCAGCTCTACAGAAACAGTCACACAGGTGAGAGCTTCCCAGGGCTGTGACCCATCACAAGAATGTCAAAATCTTTCAACACACAAATCCTAATGCAGCTTAATGCCATTTCTGTCTCACTGTGGAAGAGTGGAGAGCAGATCCCGTGCTGTTTGCTGAGCACACAGCTCCTTGGCTGGACGCTGCACTAACAGCAGGACCTCTGCCAAGAAGAGGATTGAGGAGCTTACTGATGTTGTGACTAACTGAGCCAACATGGGGTACAATAGGTTTCCACAGGATACAGGAATCCCCGTGCCCAGCTGTGAAGTATCTGCCAGTTTACCAGTACCAGACATGTCCCAGCTGGGTTCAGCATTTTAAGAGCTCTAAGAAGTGCTGCAGGTATCGCTCTTGCCAATAAGCATCAGCAATATGCTCCTCATTAGAGCTGTCATAGCACAAATGCGCACCTTCTCACTTTGCTTCTCCATCCTGCTCACCACCCTTCCTGAGGCACGTCTCTCGCAATTCACAGTTCAACATCCTAGCAACTAAAACACAACAGACCTCTCCAATAAAATATATATTCAGCTTCAGGTTGAGTTTTATGGGTTTTCTTCATGTGGTTGAAGTAAATACAAAAGGATAAACTCCTCTGCTACACGAAAAAGCAGGTAATGATGTTACAGGCTACATTGCTGGAATTCTTTTCACTCAGTCATCAAAAGCCACACAATAACTTATTGCTGAGCAGGAGCTCAGGAACAGGGAAAGTGAAGAGGAGGCTCCAGGGAAACCTTAGAGCAGCTTCCAACCTAAAGGGGCTACAAGAAACCTAGAGAGGGGTTTGTGACAAGGGCCTGTAGGGATAGGACAAGAGGAACGGCTTTAACCTGAGAGAGGAGAGATTGAAGTAAGATATTAGGACAAAATTCTTCCCTGTGAGGGAGCTGAGGCGCTGGCACAGGGTGCCCAGAGAAGCTGTGGCTGCCCCATCACTGGCAGTGTTCAAGGCCAAGTTGGACGGGGCTTGAAGCAACCTGCTCTGGTGGAAGGTGTCCCTGCCCGTGGCAGGGTGTTTTGGAGCTGGATGAGCTTTAAGGGCCTTTCCAACCCAAACCATTCTATGAAGGAACACTGGGAAGGGGGCTGCAGCCCCTCACTTTGCCACCACCCTGCTGCAGCCTCCGTGCCTCTGCCGCACCACAGACACAAGTTTTCTGGAACAAAACCACGCATCCCTGAGCATGGGAACCAGAGGTGCTGCCTTTGCTGCTGCTTTTAAAATGCAGATACACTTTCAGATGCAACACCCCCCCTCCCCCTTTTTAATTCCTGTGGAATTTATGGTTCTTCCCATTGTTTCTTTCATCTCTCAATATCCAATTTCATTTATCAGCAGACCTACACTATGTTTGTAAAGGCAAACATCTTTTTTTCCATCCATCAATCAGTGTAACCCTTCCCATTGTTTCTTTTATCTCTCAGCGCTGGTTT
>JBCJKH010054342.1:21840-32844 GCA_039877255.1 Loriculus beryllinus
CAGCACTGCAGCAAAAAGCAAACAGGCATCTGACCTACATTAGTGACTAAAGAACAGTACTTCTTATCTGGGACCATTATCACACCGAAGTGTTAAATACTCACTAATTAAATATTCACCAGCAAAAAACACAGCAGAGATTATAATAGAAGCCAAATGTCTGTTATCTACATGCTTGCGGATATTTGTTGTCTTTGGCTAGTTTTTAGTACCCTTTTCCAGGCTGCAGCAGCTACACATGCAATGAGTGCTAGGCATGAACCACTGTGAAAGATAAAGAGAGCTGATGGCACTGCATCAGGTAATTCCCACATCCTGAAGCATTTCTATCAAGTTCAGGGGTTATAAATATACGTATTTTAAATAAGGAACATACTGATGGGAGAACACCAAGCCTCAGACACCAAGATAACTGCTTAACAGCATCTCTGGTTCACCTTCTTAATAGAGATAATACACCTCATGGAATGAACAGCAGTGCAACAGAAAGCTTTACTTTAGCATCCTAATAACCTAATGTACTTTAGCATCCTAATAACCAGAAATACACCTGACAGAAGGCTTGAAGAAGGCAGAAGGAGGAGGTAGGGGATAAGAGGTATGATCTTACCCAGATCCCCAGCAGAGAGAAATCCAAACACACAAACATACAGATTTCAAACCACTGTCAGGAGCCTGAAGCACAGGGAAGAGGCTCACACTTGCTTATCTGCATACATTTTAAATGAGAAACCAAGTTCTCTTTACATCTGGCTCTCCCAGTCAGCAGTAATTGTTTCAGAACTGCAGGTATTACCAGGCCCTTGCCAAGTATCACAAAGAACAAATACCAAAAGTAACTTCTTGTGTCTGAGTACTAACCAAAAAAACCCAAACTGAAAGGAGGTCAACAGATCTGTCCCTTTTCAGCCTTACTTTTGTGCTTTTCTATGTTATCAGATTGCACACAAGCAACACATCTGAACACAATGCTTGTTTTCAGAAATTAAGGTTCTAAATCCATAAAATGAAACCCAGATTCGCACTGTGTAAAATAAAACTTGGCTATTCTGATTTATGGATGTAAAGTGCAGCCATTACAGCTTAAGCTGTAAGCAGAATGAAGCAGTACCACTGAACAGCCCGTACATGCAGCACAGAGCATATCCTGTATTAGAACCTCAACAGCTAAAAATTGGCAGTTTGGGTTGTATTAAATGTGTACCTGTTAATACTTGCTTGTTGCTTGGTTTGGCTGTTGTTAGAGCTTTTTGCTTGGTTTCTTTGCTTGTTTATTTTAATTCTGCGGGTTTCTCTGAAAGCAACATACATTTAACCTGGGCTTGCAAATTTAACCTTCTATGGAAACTCTGATCTGTCCACAGGAGAAGGCAGTACAACTTTGTTAGTCCAAATGCAAAGGTGCCACTTACACAGGATCATAACTGCCTCAAAACCAGGCAGTATGAGCATGTCAATCCCCTACCCAGTTGAACCATTTTTCCAAAACAAACATTTACAAATGTTCTGTTCATATAAAAATAAATTTTAATTGCATTCAAAATCATTTGCATTTAGAATTTCAACTACTTTTGCTGAACCCCTACTAGCACTGAAATCAGAATTTCTGGTCAGTAGCAATGTAATAAACTTATCCTGGTTTTATTTATTTACTTCTTCAAGCCATACCCTGAGGCAGGTTTGTGCTTCAACCATCAGGTCCTGCAAACTTACGCTCCAGAGGCTTTACAGCCTTTATGTTGTGAATCCAGCCTCGTGCACATACTGGGAGAGGACACGCATCTAAAATTAAAGAGGAATCTGACTTGGTTCACTGCTGCTATTTAGAAATCTGTGGGCAGCAGTAAGCCTAAACAGGTGCTTGGGAAAACCAACAACAAAGAAACATCAGGGCAAACAGGAACTATTAAAAGGGCAATAACCACCCTGGCTCCCTCTCTCCTTGCATTAGGCAACAGGCAGGTTTCTATCTTCCACCAACAGTGGGAGGGAAAATCAGGAGCTCACTCCTCTAAAAGGAGAGGAACATGGAAGCTTCAAGCAAGGCTCAGGGCAAGAGCCTGGCTGCATGCTCAGCACCAGAGGCCCTACTAGAGCTGAAAAAACAGGCTGGATGTTTCCAGTGTGCCAGGATGTTACTGGGCAAGAAATTCTCTGTTCTTAAAAAAAAAACAACCAAAGGGCACCCCATCCTTTAGGTAGCAGGCAATGCTGTGTTGGACTGTTCCACCCAACTCAACACTTGTGGTTTCTCACACACAAAAGTCAAATGATGTATGTCTGAAAATGAAAAGCGAGTCCCCAACGCGTTAGTACTGATGACTGTCTGAATACCAAGCTACACTGCTGGTTCAGTACCTATCAAACCAGGTGGGTTTTTTCTGAAGACCACAGTAGTGTGAATGTGCTGTCTCCAGCAGAGTTGTCTGTACATAACCTACAGAACAAGTCCCCTGTCAAGAACTCACAAAGCTTTGCTTGGCAGCCCTCCCTGCTGCTCCCTACCTAGCACTTACCCACCTGCACTCTGTGAGGAAGAGGATGGAGAGGGACATGGAGAGGCCTCCACAAACCGGAGACACGCTCCTCTTTCTCTGTGGTTCAGGCACTGACAGCATTCCCAAACAACGATCTTCTCAATTCCATGTACATCACAACTGCTGCCCCTTCCACCTGCAGACTTGCTGCCTCACAGAGCCTCTGCAGCAACTCAGCCCCAAAGGGGCAGCAGGCAGATTTCGCTGGCTGCAAGACAATCCATTCATTTGCGGATGCGGATGGCATGCATTTGCCATAGCTACAACCAAACTAGGCATCGACCCAAGTGGGTCAACTTGGTACAGACCTGGTGCTCAGGCTGTGCTGGAGACAGAAGTGAAGGTGCCCAGCCAGGGTCAACCTGCCCTCAAGTACTACGGAAGAGTCAGCACATCAACTGTAACAAGTGCTTTTCCATCGTTCAATAGAACCAAGCACACTGCTGAAATGCCTCCTGGCTTCATCAATGCTGTTGGACACACAGGAGAATGGATGCACACCAAGCCCATCTTTATCTCTGCTGCACATTTAATCACTGCTGCAAAGCTACTGCCAGCAGCCACGCTGGAACCAGGTTTCTAACTTAACAAGGACAGAGAACTTCAGCTGGCACTTGCTGGGTGTATGCCGAGCACATACAAGAGCTCACATCAGCCAAAGCAAGGCCTGCGCTTGCACCCAGCACTGCACCAGCAGAACATGCAGCTCCCCATCATCCACTGCCTCTGCACAGCACAGCTCTGTAGCACTGCCAAACTCCCTGGTGCTACCACTCAGCCCCCTGGCTGCACCTATCTCCTGGGAGGAGCACGGCATGTTCCCAAGGGATTCCAAACACACACCTATGCCCTGTAACGTGTCTTTGGTAACACTCCCACCAACATCCTATTCATGCACCACCACGAACACTGCAACTTTGCAGAGGCTCCTACAATCCCCAGCCACAACTGCAGGGATTATGCTCCAGCATCTCCAAACCTAAACCACACAGCACACACTACCTGCACATGACTGACCTCTGGGCAGGCTGAGCCATGGATTGCTCTTTGCAGCCCACAGGGCAGCACTGGTGACTGCTCAGTCCTGTTCACCAGAACAGAAACCAAACAAGCCAGAAACACAAAAGCACACCCTAAAAGCCCTAAACTGTCTGTATTAGCACCGAGCTGTGTCTTTGATGTCAGTACACCTTGCACTTCCTCACATCACCAGCTTGACCTTAACCAGTAACATCACGCTCACACCAACACATGCAAAAGCAAGAGTTAAACTTCCAGTAACTATTTCAGCAAAGCAAACTACAGCTTTTATCAAGCATTCCTGCAAGAGGCAATAGCAGCAAGCCAGGTAGTGGAGGGCAGCCCTGACTGCTCCAGCAGCACAAATGTCAACAGTACATTTGACTCAACACAAAACTCACACAGGTCAGACACTACAGCATTTGCAATGTGTTCTGTAACTACCAGTCTGCAAACCCATGGCCACAGAACAATACTTCTGATGCCATGAAATTATATGAAAGGAAGCAAGGCTACTGTTGATAGGTCTAAAATCACAAGAGTCTGCACCTGGGAAGCGTTTAGGGGTCCACAAATCAACATAGGTTGAAAACTGCTGCTCTAATTGAAAGCAGACTCTCATACAGACCTCTTCCACTCATTAACTTGGAAATCCTGGCAATGCTTTAACCACCATAAAGGATTTAACTCCCATTTTACTGAGTGAAGACTGCCTTGCACAGCACATACGGCTCTGTGCAGACAGAACATAGGTCATATTCTCCTGGTATTAAAAATGGCACTAAACTCCCAGGGCAAACTTGCTAGGATTTAGTTTTTCTTTAGGTGTTTCTATTACCTGTGCCTTTCTAAATGCCAGAGCAAGTAACTGTGGGGTGGAGGGGGAATACTGTATCCAAGCAGCTGTCAGTCATAGGCAAGAAAAACCTAAGTATATTCTAAGCAGCTAGACTGGAAGTTGGTCATCACCCATAACACTGATTTTTGAGTTAAGAATGTCTTTTTAGTAAGTCTTGTCTTAATTATAACTCAGAAAATGCCACTTTCCTTGGGGCTCAAGTACTCTGTTAACATAGTCAGAGCTGACCCCTCTGCAGCAACCTCCAGATTTGTTAACATGAATTAAGGAAAACAAACGGAAAACCCAACCTAATAATGGTTACATGTCACAGTGCAACCCCACTTGTGGAAACAAGGTGCAGTGAGGTTTGCTCTACTGCAAGAGACCATCAACAAATCCATGATGTCATGCAAAGCACCAGGATGCTGCCCTGAAGTTAATCATCACTGCTGCCGCATCAAACTGAGCCACAACCACTTAGAAGAAGCTGTAAAGGCAGAACCAGAATCACTGTACCCTCAAGGAGGTAAGATTTGTTAAGGGAAAAAATGGTCCAAGTTCTGGGAGATGAACTTTTCCAAAACAAATCACCAGCAAGTTGATACAGAGAGAGCAGAGGTAGCAGGCCCAGAGAGGCAGCATGCATCCTAAAAAAAGCTGATTTTCTTGCTACTGATGGCTGTTTTCTTCCTGCAAGAGTAGCAGGCAATGTACTAAGCACACCACACTATAGAGCACAACTTCGTTGCTGAACAGCTGAGTGAAGTCTACGCTCCCCTGGCAACAATCTTCACTGGAGACTTGAAATATTCATGACTGCGGACAGTATGCTAACCAAGACGTTGCTTAAACAGAGCCTCTCTTACTCCAGCTTTAAAACTAAGTTTTAAATATAGAAAGCAGAAAACCATAAAGGTTTCTGCCATTATATTCAGCAAAACCTCATCTTCAGGGCTGTCCAATCGGCAAGGAAACACCTCTGGTTTTGCTATTTGCACACAGACAGTGTTCAGTTCTGGAGAACTGCACAGTCCCATATGAACTGTGATTGATCATTCACATTTCACAGCACATGACACACAGCCAGAACATCCATATTTTCCAGAGAAATCACATTACTTTCTGTAACATCACCTACAGGAACAGGCATTTTGCACCTAATCAGCAATACAAGATTAGAGAACAAATAGAAATGAAAGAAGGAAAGAAGAACAATTACAGCCAAATGCTAGAATAAATACTTCCAGGATCCAATCTGCTGTGCAGGAGAGCTCCAGATCCTACTCTGTGCAAAAGAAACCTCTGTTGTCACTCAAAGGGAGCTGCTCCTAGGGAACGCTGTCCTGCTGTGACAGCATCTTAACACCCACTGCTCACACCACCACCACTGCAAGGAAGAGGCAGTGCAATCCCATCAAAGCATGAAAGTACCACAAACACATTAAGGACCTCAAAAATGTATGGTCGAGCAGTAACAGCCCAGAAAGTGCCATAACCATGGAAATATCCATTCTTCTGAATGCCCACCACAGCTAAAGTCCTTTTGAGTAAGTTTAGAGCTGTATGAGACATGAATGTGCTTCAGTTAGAGAGGCCCAGTGGATGCCAGCAGCCACAGCCAGGGGAGATCCAGCTCTGTGCTCACAGCATATACCTGAGTGGCAAAGAGGAGTGTGTGCAAGATGGGACACATAGGGACAGCAGTGCGCCTAGAGCCTGCCCTCACCAGGTGCACAGAGGGGGAGAACATACCCACAGGAAGTGCAGACAGCCAAACGGAATTGATCTCTCCACCAGGAAGATGTCAACTGACCAAGGAAATTTATGTTCCACGCTCAAACAAACCACTGCCATGCCTATTGTGTCTCAGGGATATAATATTACCAGTAGCTAGTTACACCTCGAACCAGTCTCTAGTAGGAGACTCTTTCAGAACCGCTTGCAGGAGTGACACACATCACGTGGTATTGGTTCCTTCGTTTTATTTTTAGCACTTACACATCTCAGTTGATAAACAAAGAACCTGAGTAACTCTCACACAGGGACACGTACTCTTTATAAAGAGAACACTCTCTCTCCCCATAGCTGCAGACTGCAACAGAACTCAAGGTCATCACGGCTTAATTGTACACTTAAAAAGAGGACTTTGCTGGCCTTCAATGCTTTTAACACATTGCATCCAGTGTGGTTCTACTAAAATAAAAACCTTCCAGTAGCCCTACACATATGCCTTACTCATTCCTTACATGCAGCCACTGGAAGCAGCCATCCTTAGTGACGAAAGATGTGGCTCTGGATTTCCCTGTACCTCATTTCATCACTGCCATTACTTGAATATCACACTCCTACAGCGTGGAGCTGGACAAGGAAATAGTGTGAGAAGAATGAAAAGCAGCATTGAGTGCCACATGCGATCTCTGCACATCCTGCAACCTGAATCCATCAGCATCCCGTGGAAAAAAACAGCTTATGAATGTTTAACTGGGATCATACACTGCAGAACATGCACGCACCAAGAGTGGTACTTGAATCCAACAACTGATTCCGAGTGCTCAACTTTGCAAACCAAATGACTCTAACATGGTTGTGGGTAGCAATTAAAACCCAACAAACTGACAAAGCAAAAACCAAACAATGAAGCACCAAAAATTACATTAAAAAAAATTTCATCATGCGGGTTGTGTCAGAGACACATCCACCTCCTGCTCCACAGCGACTGAGTTCAAGCATGACCCATATCACTCAGACCCTATGTGGCTTCACCCACCCTCCCCAGTGCTGGAGACTGGGCCCAGTTCTCCCTCTTAACTCCACATAATGCTGCCCAGGACTTCTTCAACTCATAAAGGCCGGGAAAGCACTAAAGAGAAGCTCATGTCAAGATGGTAAAGCACAGAAAGATTAAAAAACAGCCTCCTGTTTCAATTTAAGTGGCAATAACCCAAAACACATGCACAAGAAAATAAGCCAGCAGCTGCCAGCAGTCACTGTACCATCACTTCTGGAGCAGAAACAAGACCCAAGGACCACTGCTGTAAGTTTCTTCTCTCCAACACAAAACCTGTCAGTGGCTGCTGGGAGTACGGGGAGCTTCAGTCAACTTTAAGATTAACTTGACACTTAATGTAACTTCACTTCAGAATATGCACATCCCTCTTTACAACTGAATGAAGTCTGAGCAACCTCTTCCCCATCTGGGGCAACATTTGAGTACAGGATGCCAGGGCTATTGACAAATCCCCATGCAAAACAATACCTGCCACCCAGAGGCACTACTTAAATGCCAAACTTTGCATCCCACTAAAGACTAAACCGAAAGATCGCCCTTCAGCTGGAAGCACTCCTGACGTTTTGGAAATCAGCATTTTCAAAGCAAGTTCACAATGACCTAGTGAAAAATTCAAAGCCTGCAAAGAGCAGACACAGAGGTCTGAGATCCATGCAGGAAGCTTGAGCAGCAGCTAAGCTTCAAGAATAAAGGCTCTGAGAAAGTCTCACTGTAAAGTGGAGGAGCCCCATCATCCGGCTGGGTAAAGGTGATTACCTGAAACAACAGTAGCCCAGCTGTGACAAAGCACCCTAAATACATCAGTGCAGAACTCCCAGGGGCTTGTGGTTCTTGTTTCAGGAGGGTTTTTTTGTTTTAAGTTTTAGCAGGCTTTCAAAGTCGGTTCCAGTTACCCAAATACAAATGAGGCTGGAATTAAATGCTGACATCCATACGTGATCTCAGGAGGAAACCTGGTTATTTCCAGTTACTATGTCATGTTCAACATAGATTAACTGTCATATTGGTAACGTGGCAGAGAGAAAAATCCCCCTCTCTTCCCATCCCACAAGCAGAGGACTAAAACGAAGGACCACTCAGACAACCAGCGCTTACTAAAGGAAGAATTCAACACTTGAAAAGGACCACAGGCTGCTGGAAAAATGCTGTTCTTTGTATCTTCTGAATGCAGCTATGCTTTTAAGTCACCAGCACAATTCAGCAACACTAATGTACTACAGCAAACAGGAAGGTGGTTTTACGGAAAAGACAACCTCTCGATGCATATTTAAATAACAGGCTCAATTACTAAAGACAGTTTTGTCACCGTACAAGCTCAGTTCTGTGAAGCACGCTGTAAAGCCACTGATAGCAGAGGCAAGTGTTGTGAAAGTACCTCTGCTCGCTTCTGTTTACAAAGTGAGACCCTCCCACAACCGCATCACTGAGCACATGTCTACTGAAAGATCCCCGCTTTGCTCTGCAAAACAAAGCTAAGTGTGTGCACAAACCTCGGCCCAACAGCAGCCGCTTACCCTCACTCAAAACTGAGTATCCACAAGGAGAATGATTCTTCCCAAGGAACATGCAAGAGGATCCACAAGCCAGAGCTGAGCCTGACAAATTAAGCCACTGTCAGCACCTTCCTGAAATCGCCCCTTCCCTGTGACAAGTGTTCCCCCTCCTCCAGGGCACGCAGCAGGAACACTGCATGTTCCCAAATGCACCCAGGTGAAAGCAAGTATTTCTCCACAAGTGCTGCAGGCACCAGGAGCATCTGTCCGGCATCAGCAGCTCCACTGAAATTAAAGAGAGCAAGATGGTTTTGGTGTCAGCGCTGTCACATGTGTTGATTTTCACACCCTACATCAAGTAAGGCTTAACACTCAGGATCCTCCCGTAAGGAAACTTGAATCTGCCAAAACATATCTAAGAAATACATACACAACTGATAACAATCCCCTCCCCCCAAAAAAACCCACTTAAGAACTGCAAGAACTATACGTACCTATCTGCAAATAATCACCGAGAACGACCCAGAAATACTTCCGTTCAAAAACGCATTTCACAACAAAGTTGAACGCAGCTAACTCAGAACTCTAAAAGTTCAACCAGTTTTGCTCCTTATTAAGCATATTAAAAAACTAAAGGAATTTGTGAGCTCAGAGAGTTAAAAAAACAAAGCCAAACTAACAGGCCAGGTTTCGCGGCCGCGGTCTGTCAGGCCGTGACACGGCCCCTCCCTGGCCACCGCCGAAATCTCACAGCTTGGGTACCTCCAGCCAGGCCAGACAAAGAGCCGTCTGACAGCGGCACAGCGGAGCGGGCAGGAGAGGCAAAGCGCTCCTCCTGCCCTCCTCATTTGCAGTGCGCGCAAAGGAAAGGGAAAAAAACCCAAAACCCTCGTAATGGGGGAAGAACTCCACCGAACTTCGCGGCGATCCGCTGCCGTGCGGCGCGGGGAGGATGGCTCTTCCTCCCGAGGCGACAAGAGGCCGCGGAAGATGCGCGGCAGGGCCCGCTGACAGCCCGCGCCGGCAGCTGGTCCCGCTGGCCCCGCAGGGCTGCGGCCACGGCGCCTCGGCAGGGTCCCCTCGGCAAGATGGCTGCCCGTGCTCGAGGGTGCCGGCTGCGAAGGAGCCGAGCCCGGCCCGGCCAGGCCCTGCCGCGCCTCGTCTCGCTGGCCTCCGCCGCAAAATGGCAGCGGCCACGGCCCCCCGCCCGGCGCCCCCCCTCCCCCCCGCCGGTACTTACCAGCTGCAGGGCCGCGGCGGAAGGCTCCGGCTTCTCCCCGGGGCCGCCGTCCGGTACCGTAATCGGCACCGGCTCGACCGGCTGCAAGAGTGGAGGCGGAGGGCTTCCGAGGCCCTGCTGCGGCCCGGAGCGGCCTCGGCGCCGGGAGACTGGTTCGGCCGCCTCCTCCTCCTCCGCGTCCACCTCCTCTTCTTCGTCGTAGTCCTCGTCGTCGTCGTCTTCGTCCTCCTCCTCTTCCTCCGGCGTCTCAGTGCCCTCCTCCTCCGCCTCCTCTCCGCCGTCGTCCCGCAGGAGCAGGGGGAAGGCCAAGGCCCCGCGGGGAGCCTCGGCTGCCGGTCCGGGTCCGTCGACGCCGGCCGCCGGGTCCTGCGCAGCGGGGAGGCGGGGTTGAGGCGAGCCGGGGTCGGGCAGGGCCTCGGCACCGTCGGCAGTGCCGCCGAGGTACTCGGCGTTGATCATGGAGGCCAGGTCCTGCAGCCGGCGCAGAGGGATGTAGCAAGACGAGGGATCCTGGCCGTACACGGGCTTAGCGGCCGCCAGCTGCATGGCGGGCGGCTCGGGGCCGCCCTTGGCCTCGGCTGCCGCCAGCGAGGTGCCGAAGGGGACGAGGCAGCTGCGGCGGCTCACTTCGCAGGCCTGCTCCATGCCGGGCCGCGGGCATCCACCTGCGGGCACAGCACAATGGGGTCAGCACTGCCGCCACTGCCGCAAAATGGCAGCCGCGCCCGGGGGCCCTCTGCGCTCCGCCGGCCCCGCGCGGGCCGACGCCGTCGCCTCAGCGCTAGGCCACAGGCCTCGGCCCGCCGCCCGGCACAGGCACGACACGACACGACTCCGGCTGGCTTCGGGCCCGGCCGCCTCTCCCGGGCAGCTGCCGCTCACCTGCGGCCGCCGGGGCCGGCTCGCCGCCTGCCCGCGGTGCGGGCCGAGAAGGAGACGCGCCGACCCGGCCGGGCCAGGCCCCGCCAGCGCCGCTCCGCCGCCTCCCTCCTCCTCCCTCCCCCGCATGCGCGTGCCCGGCGCCGCCATCCCGCCGGAGCGCGCGACCCGCGCTTGCGCGTGCCCCCCCCCCCCCCCCCCGACCC
>JBCJKH010054343.1:0-22039 GCA_039877255.1 Loriculus beryllinus
GGTTTAGTGTGAGGTGTCCCTGCCCATGGCAGGGGGGTTGGAACTGGATGATTTTAAGGTCCTTTCCAACCCTAACTGTTCTATGATTCTATAACTGCTGGCATCCTTGTATGAACAGGCGGCTTTTCCGTCTTGCAAATCAGCTCCACCCTGGTGCTCTCTGAAAGCAGAAAGCACTAAGTGCAATTTCACATGAGCTACCAACCCACGTATCTGTTAATAACATTCCTTTGTTGATAGCTTGGATCATTTTCAAACAGACTTTGTCATCTCCTCCAATATGGGAAAGCACTGTCTGCAACCAGATAGGATTATAATTATGTAGTAGTCTTCCTGTAAATAATGTGTCATTCTAGGGAGGTAAGCTGCTCTGTTCCTCATCAGGCTACATCACAGAGCAAGTTGAAGTCAATTTATTGAAGTAGCAGTGAGCATATCATTGCATGATCTTCATTTCCATTAAACAACTGCATCTAACTAACTCTTTTATTTTTAGGGTAGCCATGCTGAGCTTTATGATGATAATGTAGCTTTTAGATGATTTGTCGTGGCTGATCATTTTGCACATGAAAGTTGCTACTAGCTGATTAGGGGAAAAAAAAATCCACCCTTGCTTCTTCTATGGCTCAGGAAATTTCAATCCTCAATCTGCAGCTTGAAAAGGATGTTGCCATGGAAATGATGCTTATGCTGTCGTAAATAAAAGTATTCTAAGGTCACCAGGGTCTGCGGCATAAACAGGGGCACAAATACTGCCTGGAAAAGTGCCAGAGTGGTTTAAACATTTAGCAAGATAATTTCAATGGTATTTCACTTTCACCGTTATCGTCAGAAGGACTGATGAAGGTTAACATGCAGCTATAACCTCAGCACAAAAAACAAAGCAGAAAAAGTCTTAGCTATTGGTATTATAACAGAGTTGTTATGATGATATTGTAGCCCTTCTGACTATTATTTCTCTGCTTGATGGGATCAGTGCGCCTCTCCCATTGTATTTCTCCCACATTCCACAATGAAATCTAATTTTATATTCATTCAGGGCCAGTTCTATTGAATTCATAAACACAACACACAGGAGGTTAGGAAAACCAGTTGATTTTACAAAATGCTGCATCATGGACTACCTGATCATGCAGCAAATATTCCCTGGTTCTCAGGCTACATCCCGGCCACTGTCCAGGAGCAACCATGGAAAACTGGCCTTTTCCTTGGAGAGAAAACACTTGTGAACAAGAAATGAGAGAAGGACCCCATGTGCCTTGTGCTGCTCCTGTGCATAGGTAACAGGTAACATCTCTACACACGACCAAGAGATAGTAATGGCACTGTTTCAAAGGAGAAGTACAGAGACCAGCAACACAGGTTTGGGGATGTACTGGTTCATGTGATTTTTGGGGGGAAAGCAGGCAGTTACTTTTTCTGGTGGGTTTTTAATTGCTCAGTGGACTGCTCAATGGCATTAAATGGGCCATACTGTGAAGCTGCCTTGGGCTGTATCAGATCAAGGATACATGCTTTCCTCTTTGTATTTTTAATACCCACAGAAGCACTTAGAGCACAGGCAGTCACTTTAAATAAAACTACAGAGATTGCAAATGCCACAGCTTGCTTATTTACTTACTGTCTCTTAGTCTGCTCAAAATGTGGAAATAATGTTTCCAGAGATGCTGGAATTCATGTGCCTGTTGAGGATCCTGGCTCCTGTCCTGGGTGATATTGCATATTCAAGGGATGATTCATTCACTCCTGAGAGGGAGGAAGGACTGCTCCAGCTGTACCACCTCTCCTTTGCTGATTGACAGCATGGTGATGTTTCCACAAGGAAACCTCGTGCCTCCAGGTTAAGCCAGTAATTATGGAACAAACAAAAGAGAAGTGAAATGGAGAGATGAATCACGGAGAGACAAAACAAAAGAGAATTGGAAAGGTGATGCCAAGCCAGACTGACAACAAAAATTTCATTTCTCTCAGCCCAAAATGTGCAGACAGGATTCTTCATTTCTTTTGTGTGCAAATTAACAATGTCCTTTGCCATCTGCACTGGAGGATCCTGGAGAGAACAGCTCAGTTTTTATGGCTTTGCCACCCCACTCCTGCAGTATAAAACCTACAGCCAGGACTGTCAGTTATACACAAGACACAAACTGAATATCCTTTAGTACTCCACAAAGTGACTTAAAAAGTTCAAAAACTGGGTTATCCCTTTTGTACTCAGGTTTTTGCAAAACTTTTATCCCTGCTGGGACAGGAACTGTGTGGGATATGGGGCTGATACCATGCACATTATACACCTCATTGTGGATTTATCATGGAAAGGCTGCATGAGGCTTTGAAGGCAGCTGACAGCTCCCAGCTGGCTGGGGGCTTGCTCATGTGGCCTTTGCAGCTTCTTAATGGGGACAGGGTGGAAAAACTGGGCTCAAAGGTTGCCCAGAATGACTAAGACAGAAAAAATTCCTGCTGCCACTCCTGTGCTAATCAAAGGGGTGTGGAGAAGTTTCTATTCCTCATATCCCGCACTGCCAAACAGAAGAACATATATATATATATATATGTATGTGTAAGTTACACAGACAATTCCTATATTAAGGAAGAAGCCTTCATGCTATCAAAATCAGTCTTGAAATTAATCTTGCCTGTGGTGTGTGGAAACTGATTCAGATTGTCCAAGGTCCCTTAAAACATCTTTCAGACCCACCTAATCTGTTTACTCCAGGCTTTTACTGCTGGCAGTACCTGGAACTTCGTCTCCAAGATCTCCTACAGCTTGTGATCTTAGCAGGTCAAAGTTTCCAAAGGCAGGGAGAAGAGAGGCAGTCCCTGCCCTGCCTATGTGAAAGGTATGTGCCTCTGAGCTACTGATTTAGAACCAATAACCAGAAATAAGTAACATAACCATCTAACATTTATGTTTACAGAGCACCTCCTCTAAGCAGACAAAAGCATGTGTCAACAGGAAAACTGCCATGTAGAGCTTGTGTGGCAAGCGGTTTTGACGTATTTAAACAGCTTTTGCAAAGATGTTAACATGTTGCTAGGGAAGCAAGAGCCTGCACAGATATAGGTGCCCTCATGCACTGAGATCTGCCATTCCTACAATGGGAAAATGGAGCTGCCCCGGCGCTCACAGCTTTTTGTTTTCATCTTTGCAGCTTGAAAAAGGCAGTTCTTCCAGCGGCTGATTAATGGTCCTTCTGCAGAAACTGCATTTTGCACATATTTAAAAATCTTGGGCTAGATAACACTTTGACCTAAAATATAATAGGTCATTTCTTTTTATTTATTTTTTTTTTCTAATAAAGACTGACATTTGTAAGTTTTAATACCTTAGTTTTGAAAAAAGTCTTTTCTAACTTGAAGACCAAAGGCAGGTGGGCTGTGACTGCCTGCATGTGCATCACACACACATCTGTAGCTGATGGGTGCCCTGAGCACTCCGCTGCATCACCTTTGGGACAGACTAACACTCCCCAGACCCATCAGGACAGACATCCCAGCCTGGCACCAAGAGGACCTCCTGGCCATGGAAACGTGCCTGGTGCAGCTCCAACTCCCATGGTGTACGGTCCCTGGGGTAATCAATGTTATCCCTTGCTTGTAAACCATCCCTCAAATTTTCTTTCCCCCTGAGCACTCTGTGTGTGTGATACAAGCCTGGGTTATATTAAGCCTATTGCTCAAAGGACCAGGAACACTGGCTCCAATGGGCACATAGCAGCTACACTGCAGAAAGAGAGAGAAATTCAGGGAACAAGTGGCACTGTAATATATCTTACCTACCCAGAATATATCCGTGAACTGATCTCTATAAACACACCCATTTCTCCATATGGGTGGATATATATTTATATGTACCAGTCCCAAAATACCACTAAGATTTTATTAGCCTCATTTGCAGAAGGGGTAACGATGACAGACAAAGTGCTGTGATCCCTCTAGGCTGGTCCTTCTCAGGAGGGGAGTTTGGGTCTTCCCTCTCTAGGAGAGGTAAGAGAGTTGAGTTTCCCCAAAGCCAAGCAGCTCCTTGGTGCAGCAGTCATGCTCAGCTCCTGCTTTGAATCATGCTGGCAAATAAACATGAAAGTGAAAACGGCATTGTGAGATAGTTATGCAAGAGCGGGCGGATCCTGCAACTAAGCCATTGTTCCAAACGTTTAATTAACATTATGAAGGCTGATTAAAGGGAAATCTTTAACCTCCAGGGAAATCCCATTTTCCCTCACTTCCCATACTTCTGCAATTTTCACAATGTAAGAAGGAGAGTGTTATTTCAAAGCATGATTCATATCAGCTACAACCTGATCTTTGCCACAGCCATGTCCTGCAGCTTAAATAATCGCTAGCTGTGACACAAGACGGGGACACTTCTGAGGCAGCATTTTTTACCCGTTATACCATGACCTGAATTGCTATCATAATTTCTAGACTTTGTGTCATCCTGGCACGATGACAAGTGTTCACCCACGCTCAAGAACTAAAAGTTAGTTCACAAGGACAGCGATACCTTCCCAGACACAGCATATCAGATACAAAGTGCAAATGACACGCCACGATCCGGCTGTATAACAGCAGGGGCTGTTTGCTTTGGTCACCGCAGCAAATTCCTTTGAAGGCAGGAGACTGAAGCACCATCTCCAGCGACTCCCCATCTAACCTTGAGCAAATCACTTACCCTTTCTCTTCTTCTCGAAGTGTTACCTCTCTCAGGGCACTGCAAACATTAATGAATGTAACCAGGCACTGGAGATGCTTAGGTGGAAAGTGCTATTGCACAATTACGTTAGTGGAGAGATTTGCTTCCAGGTGCAGAGGCTGCACGGGCCCCCCAGAATTCAGCTGTGTATGGGCCACATATTGCCTTTCTGCTCTCCTGGGCCTGCTTTAATTATATGGCACTGCCAGCCTGTCAGAGACCTAATCCCAGGATCTAATCTTGGAGGCAGCAGAAAGCTGTCTGCACTGTTGACCTGAAGGAGCGCCCTTGGGGCTGCACTGAGGGCAATGCAGCCCATGGGAAGGAAGGACACACATCCATCCAGCACACAGAGCAAGTATCAGCCCAGGGGACATCCAGGACCCTTCTCACCCTGCCTGGCTATGAAGTCTCACAAGCAGTGATGGCACATGAGTGGCATTGGGTCAATAGCATGGCCCTGGGTCCTCCCCAAGTTAACAAGAGCCTGGGTAGAGAATGTGTGTACAGAACCACAGATCTAATTCTTGAGGACACAGGCGGCTTCAGTCCTTTCCAAGCATCGGGCTTATATGAATACATACACATATAAATACGTGATATAAATACAGCCTCTAGCAGCAAGAACAGTCTTGTATACAGATCTTCAGTACTTCTATCTGTAGATCTTGCATGACTCTGACACTGCAGAACTTCAGGGACCATTCGTAAAAGGAGAAAGTTTATTGTTTCCCACAATTGTCTGCATCTGCCTAATGCAAAAAACATTTCAATTATAACAGGATCATTTTCACTACTTTGATTATGAAGAACAGGAACCGTTTTGTGCACATACAGACATTAATAAAGTAGAAGCTTTATTTACAGGATGAAATTTCTCCCTCAAAAAGCACTGGAGATAAAGCAAAGGAATATTAATGCAACATCATGAATACCAAATGCATGAAATTCTGACTCAATAAAAGGCAGACAACTGGGTTTTCTGATAAAAATGGGCCTTTATTTTTTTAATTCTTCTTTTACTACCTGGATTCTGTGTCTGTCAGAGCAACAAAATATAGTTTCTTTGATAGGCAGCAAATCTGAAAACAATCCCGCAAGCAGCACAACACAAAAACTCCCACAAAAAGGGAAAGCTATAAAATTTGAGAGGCAACAAGGCTTTCAGAAGTGCCAGTTTCCTAGTGCAGTGACTGGAAGGGTGGCCTGGCCTGGCGGCAGTTCAATCATTCTGTAACGAAGGACAAATACTTTCAACATCCTGAGAAAGAGGGCGGGGGGGAAGGGGGCACGGCTCCCTTGCTTTCCCTCCTCTTGCTATTCTTCCTCCTCCCTTCCCCCACCCCTTGGGTTTTCAATAGCTCTTTAGTGTTTCCATCAAAGGCTTTTACCATTCATCCTCCCTTCTGGTGCCTGCTTTCCACCTGTCTATCCATCACAGCCCTAACCCAGGTCCTTTCCCCCCTGCCTCCTTGGCTATTTTTCACGCAGTGGGATTTGTTTATAAGCTTCTGTGTTACCTAAACTCGAGGGGAAGAGGCTGCTGGGAGGAAAGTGAGAAAGCAGGATTAAGGAGAAATAATTCAGCTCCATTGCATTTCCAACTGAACGGTCATAAAATGTGCAAATCCTCTTCCTGGGAATTTCATGTCAGAGGCCTTCCCTGCCACTGCCCTCCCCGTGCCCCCTCTCTCTCTTGCTCTCGTGCAAAAACAAGCATCAGGAAAGATGCTTATAACTCCATGGACACCAAAGGACACAACATGTGTGCTGGCAGGGAGAAGGCTCGCACCAGCACGTGTGGAGGGCAGATACTCCAGATGTGGCCATAAAATACAGACAAGGATGTAGGGATGGAATCCAGTAGAATGATAGGACTAAGTGGGGAAAGTCTGTTTAATGTCCCAGCTCCCAACACCCCAGCTATAACTAAGTACCTTGGTAAAAAATAAAAGTAAGGTAACTTTTCAGGCTTGTTTGCTCTGTAAGAAAATGATACAGAAATATATATGGTTCAGACCCCATCAGCTTGAAGAATTTCTATTATTTTCTTTTTAGCTTATCTGCCATCACAAGGCACCAAAATAGACAGAGGTCAACTTTCAACAATATATCTTTGATTAAACTGCAAGACAGAAGGACCACTGTCATACATAGGTCAATGAACCTTTGTCATTGATTCAAGCAGAGGTCAGCGTGGCTGGATATGGCCTCTGCGCATCCTTGCTACCTGAACATACACATTCAGAACAGCAAGCAGTGCTAAAAAAGAAGGTGGCCTTTCACCTGTCCCAAATCCCACTGAGCCCACAAACCTTTTCTTGGTGGAACTTCAGGTCATGACTGCTGGACCTGGCAACAAGTGGCAGCTTTCTTCCACTTACATATACATCTAGGAGATACCGAGGGTCACCCAACAGGTAGCACATGTCAAAATAAGTTCCTTTGATTGATAGTTATTTATTATTATTTTTAAATAAAACAAGAAGAGATCGAATGGGTTGCCCATCTGCAGCTCAGTTCTTTGGCAACTTCTTGGACAATTTGACCATACATATGACAACACAAAATAAGTTTCATTTGCTTGCAGTAGCAGTTTGCTATAAACTCAGTCCATCAGGGATGTATAGTTCTAGCAGCAGTGAGATATATGAAATGAGAAGCCCTTTCATCCCTAAACTGCTCAGCAGTCTGGTCAAGATGATGAAAGTCATTGCTCCTAAGGCCAGAGGAGAGGAGGAGTTCATTCAGCGGGTTCGGCTGTGCTAGGAGGAGGCGTGCAAATTAAGTCCAAAGACGAGAGGAGGCCCAGAGAAACAGCAGCCCTTGGTTTTGCAGAACAGTCAAAAAGGAATCCTTAATGATGCTCGCCTTGCTTTGCAGGCTGGAGGGGAGCAGTATTTCCATCAACTGAATGATCTCAATTCTTTGGCTTCCCTGAGGGCACTGCAACAGGACAGACAGAGATCGCTCTCCAGAGGCACTCTCGGATGTTTGTGTTCTTCCCACCCACCAGCAGCCTCGAACCTGAGCATGTCTTTGGCACAGCAGGTGGCATCCTTAATCCCACGGAGGGCCAGCCCGAAGCGAAGATTAGCAGAAGAATTTGTTTTCATTAAAATCCAACCTACCATTACCATCCTATCTGATGGTGCGGGTTTAAAATGCACATGTCCAGCTATTCTAGCAGCTCTGTTTCTGTGGGGAAAGGGCAGTTCAGCAACCTGCCACTTCACTTTCTAATGTCTTTCTTTTAATCAACAACTAAGACAGATACAACGAGGAATGTTAAATGCACTTCCTCCTGTCGAATTTTGTCAGCAGGGTCAATGGGATTGGGATTTCACCTTCATTATGTTTCTTTTGACCATGGAACTGGTCTGACTTGCCTCACAGAGAAAATTTTTATGGGCCCATAAAAAAAAAAAACCCCAAACAAAACGCAACAAAACAGAGAGACATACAAATAAACACTAATACATGCAGGAAAAATACAAACCTTAGCACCATGCACTCCCCTCATTATTAGACAAAGGTTGGGAAGGGTTCACAAGTGTAAAATGCTCATGTGAATTATGAGATTACTGCTCAGTTTTCTTTCAAGTCGTGGGCTGGAAACAGATGGTGGCTGTAGCATTTATGACGGCACAACATGTTACTGCAAGCCTAGCCATCTCTCTCTCTCTCCTCAAAAATGCAGCTGCAAGGAAAGTTGTGGAAAATCACATTAATAGTCTCTTCCACCACACAGTTTTCCAGCGCTTCATCCCTGGCCAGCACATAGACAGAGCCATCTTGTATCCCAGAAAGAATACTCTTCTAATCCCTGTCCTGAATAGTTACCACTGACTGGCTTATTTTACGGCTAGTTAAAATGTGGGGTTTGTTAGCATCATAAAAAAGCCTCCAAAAAGCAGGTCCTTAAGGTCAGAGCAGATGCCATGTGACCCCAAGTGCTCCATAAGGGAAATACTCAGAAAGAAGCAATGAGACTGTCCTTCAGCTGTTTATTATTTAAACATTCAGTTCAGGCCAAGCAGGTTGATTTATAGAGAAGCAGAAAGACAGCTACAACATTTGCAAAAGCATCTTTGTGACTTAGGAGTCCAAATCTCACTTTCAAGCATGAGTAGAAACTTTCACAAGGGCAAATGCCTCTTGATTTTCACTAAGACAGCCTTCCAGTGACCACAAGCTTAGAAGCATCTGGATGCTTAAAGATGCAAAGAGCAACCAACCCAATATTTAAATATCTTGCCTGTACATCAGAAAGAAATATTCAAGCTTCACTAACCATGTGTTTCAGCCCTGATGGAAATGCCTTGCTGCCTAAAATATCTTCATACACACAGCAAAGCTATCCTTACAATCTGAGTGAAATACAAGAGCTGATTACTTGTTATCTGTAGGATCTCTGGGTGCTTTACAAATATGAAATATTCCTGTCTCACAATACTGAGGCCATCAAATCACTAACAGTAAATCCATGTTCCTGCTGTCCTCTTTGCAGTCAGATACAGTCAGTGCGATGTTTCTTCCTTCTAAGGTGTAGAACAGGGCAACTGAAACCAAGATAAGACTTTTACCATTCCCTTTATCACTTTTCGTAGCTTGACCAGGAAGTTGTTACAGAAATAGTGTACACACTTGAAACTTTAAAAAGCCTTTTTCCACAGGGAGACTCTTTCCAGGTGATATGACCATACACACCCACTGCATATCTATCACAAATGAAAAAACCCTCAGACCTTCCCTCTAAGATACAGAAAGTGCAATTTTTGTTCATTTTGGAAACCTTATCCTGCAGAATTCATTAGTAACTGACAGAACAATGCACTTCCTGTAAGTAATGAGCTATAAAGTATATTAGAAGTTTCCACTTCTGCTTTTATCTTTTCCTGATCTAGCCTGAAAGCTCTTTTGAAGTTGCTCAAAAGTGTTCTTCATATATGCTTGGTTTAGGAAATACCAGATTACTATTGGCAAATTTCTAATTAATTAAGTGAGATATAGGAGTCAAGATTATATGATCTGCTTAATTCCCCACCTTTTTAAGGTACTATTTTAAGAAAAGAAACATACTGAAGAAAATAACAAAGGAAGAGAACTCAGAATGCCCAGACAGGACAAGCACTGCTGTGGGCTTTCTACTGTAGCTGAGCTTGCTGGTAGAAAGCCACTGGACAGTTAAACTTTCCCTCATTCCTATGGAATAGTTTACCAAAAGGCTGCAGACCAGCTCTGAAACCAACATTACTCCAGACAATGCATAAGAGGAAAAGACTAAGCTTAGAATGTGTTAGCACAGTAGGCTCTTCAGAGCCTCAGCTTAGCAAGCAAACTCAGATCATGCCTAACTTTAAGCACAAGTAACTTCAAAGAAACATCTCACATGCCTCAAGTTCGGCTTTCCACTGTCTTGCTGAATCACAACTTAGGGGAATGTAGGGAGCTAATGGGAAACATTTGCACTCGCTATCCCCAGCTGCAAAGTCCCCAGACTCCTATTAGATATGCAGACGTAGCCTAACCATTTTGGATCGGCCAGCAGCCTCTTCACAACAAATGGATACAAGCTGTCAGGCAAGATCTTTTGAAGCATATGTCAGAGAAACATACCCCTGAATAAATAGTGACAACTTGATTTAAAAGCAGTATTTGTGGCAATCGGTAAAGTATGCAAGTTGAGCGTTAACCTGCAGGACTCCTACATGCCTGTTGAAGAAACCACTCTATCTGAGATAAATTGCTTCTGTTGTTTTCGCTGTGGAAACCCATTGTAGCCAGGAAGAATTCAGATCCTGAACACATTTTTGAGTAGCTTCCTGGCTCTAAGGAGACCTCTGAGCAGTTTACTGCATTGTGGACTAGTTTGGACAAAGAAATCTCTTCATTCCCAAGTGCATGAGCACAGACCCCTCAGTCTGCATGGAGATCTTGCTGTTGAGTAGGTACCATGTGTCCTCAACCACACAATGCAGCATGAGACATTCCTCTGCATGAGGGACATGCTGGCATCAGGGAAACATCAGCCCTCAAAGAAAAGGGGAAAGGGGGAAACTGCAGTGCTTGGTGGCAGCCAGGGAGTATGTGTCCAGGCAGAACCATCTGAACACGAGGAGGCATATCTTGGCTTCCTTGAAGTGCAGCAGAATCTCTCCCTCTTTCTCTGGCTCCATACAGCTGGCATAGCTGGACAACAGGCTCCAGCAGAACAGGGCCCATAGCAGAAAATCTGGCTTCTTGAAACTTCCCCGGTCTTCAGTTTAAACCAACACCACTTTTATATGGAAAAGACATGTAAAGCCAAACTGCTAAGGAAAAGGTGAAGCATGGCTAGTGTAAGTAGGACTCCCCATTTCAAGTGTTAGGCTCTCCCAGCAGTGAACAGAGCGCTTGAAACATCACTGCTGAGAAAAACCTACACCAAAAACAGAAAGAAAACCTAAGTTTTGAGTGCTGCTACGTGGAGAAGACAGCAGTCATGGTGACATCCCTGGGTCAAAATGAGCCTCTGCAGAACCAAGACAGAGATGTCCTGAAGCCAAACGAAGTTTCTTGAAAGTCTTGTAAAAATAAATTAAAATGGGTTGCCCAAATGCCTTAGACTGATAAAAAAAAAATCACAGCTAGGGGTATCCAGCAATTCTGGAGGGATCTTGGTACTTCACTGAGGTCTACAAGTTTGAGTCCATACCCCAAAGGGAGCTGAGGCTGCTCAGCACTTCATCCACAGGCTCTCTGTGAACAGAATCTTCTTTCTTGTGGTTAAACAGGGGATAACTTGAATTTATGTCTTGCTTCCCCCCTTGTGAGCAAACAAAACAATTTCTATGAGTAATTCTACCCACAAATTGCCAAGGAAAAGTCTGGTAGCAAATGCTCTGCAGGTCAGAGGCTTCCCTAAACAAAGTTGCTGTTTTCTAACAGAACATATTCACATCCGGGAACCTCGGCAAATTCCAGTGTGGACAAGCTTCTGTGAGAAATTGCTTTTTCAGATTTTCTTGATTTGACTGCTCCGGGAAATGAATCTATTTTTACAACAACACTAAACAGCAAAATATGAAACCATTATCTGCTTCATGGCAAGAGTTTCGGGTCAATTCTCAGGTAACTGTCACCTTCAGTGAAGTCAACAGAGTTGTATCTATTTCTGCAAGTTGGTAATCTGGCCAGTTATGTAATTGGTTGATCAGTTACTGGAACACAGAGCCACCAGGGCCTAAGGAGTGTCCCACTTTCATACATCTCAAAGTTCATCCAAGCCCTGATGTATTGATAAGTGAAATATTCAAGTATTATGGTCTGTAAAGATGATCATTAACTGCCAAAAGATTTAAGCACGAGCATTTTCATAGAATCGTAGAATACTTAGGGTTGGAAAGGACCTTAAGACCATTTAGCTCCAACCCCCCTGCCATGGGCAGGGACACCTCACACTAAATCATGCCATCCAAAGCTTTGTCCAACCTGGCCTTGAACACTACACCTACTTTGTCTGAATGATTATTACATGTACAATTTTCCATAGGCTCTTTTTTCACCTGCCAAATAAACCAGGGTGGGATTTTCAGAAGTATTTAAAGTGCTTTTCTTCTACTAATTTGTGATTGTCTTCATAGAATCAAGATGTTTTCAAAAGCCCCAAGGGATTTCAAGCCCTATGGGCTCAATTGCATTTCTGGGTGCTTCTGGTTTTTGCATACTGAACTCAACAGCTACTCTCAGTTTCAAAGATGGACAGTAAAACTAGTTGCCTTCATTATGCTAGATCAAAAATAGTACACAGAGGCCAAAGCATCAGGTCTGATCTTGAGAAGACAGGTGTGTAACACTTGTTACAACCCTGGATCCTCATTTCCCTGTTAGGGGGACTACTGCAGCCTTCATATGTGGATTTCTTTTCTGTTGAAGCACACAAGTCAGCCTTTCTTTGTGTATTTTTGTCTAAGGTCCTGGAAGACATTTGGTATGTACAAGTATAAGTCCTAACAAATTTTTGGATGCTGAAAACTCAAACCAAGTCAGATTTGATGTCCTGCTAATGAGTCAAATACCATAATGATTTGATTCCCCTCTAAGAGAATAAGTAACACTAGAAGCATGTGACACTGAAATCTTCAGTGACAGAAAATATAAACTCTGACAACCAGGATGTTGTCACATTTTAACCTATTGACCATGAACAAGGCAAAGAGTTGGCATGTCTTTAGTTTCAGGTTGGGACTTATCTATTCTTGACTTTACACCTAACTGAAAAGCTCGCCAAACGTCACTCATGAGACTAGCATACAGAAAACAAACTTAGAGACAATATCTAAGGAAAACAGTACCTAACCTATGACTTGTTCTTTGATTTACAACTCTGATTGCAGGCCCCACCTCACAGTCATATGCCATGATAATAGGTAGCAGTTCAACGAGAACCAGCCATAACTTTTCACATGTTGCAGTGTTTCTCGGCTACTTCAGCATGTAATTTAGCCTGATGCAGTAAATAATTAGAATGACTATGGGTAACATTCCACCACTATAAAAGGAATGATCAAGCTTTTGAACTTGCTATTTTTTTCTTGTAATACACTATCCTTTTTTTTTTTTTTCCTACACCAGAAGTTGCAAAATTTCACACGAAATTTGCTCTCATTATTTTTTCATCATCTCAAATTTGTCTGTTATGGGCACGACTTGCAGAGTTTCAAATTATATTCTCTGAGTACCCAAACAGATAATCTTAAATGGGCTCACTGGCATTAGCAATTGCAGTCCTGAATCCACCCACACCAAAGAAGTACTTTCCCAAAAAAGAATAAATCCATATTTCAAAATGGCAACCTCCACAGAAGAAGAAGAGGGTAGAATTCTCCCAGCTGTTTTTCTAGTTGTGCATTCTAGTCTTGTTGCTTCATCTCTAGGGTTGCTTACAAAGTACTTCATCATTCTAAGAGCATGAAGACCCCCATCCCACAACTGGAATCCTGTGGCAGGAAGGCACGCCCTAATGCATCAACTCTGCTCCATTTGTCTGAGGTCAATGGGATGTTTGTCCGAAGTTACAAGCATGCTTAGGCACCAGTTTGAAGAAGGGCAAACACAGGCACCTCTTAAAGTGCTTTTCCACGTTAGGGCCTGGGAAAAAAAACAGGATTGGGCCCATGATAAAAACAGTTCCCTTAGGAAATGTTACCCATACCATAAAAGGAATGAATGACACTCAACTAAAGGGAAATGCAGTGAAAATTGTCTACTGAAGTTTTGTGAATTCCCATAAAATCTGAGTCTTGATTTGTTCTAAGTGCATAATTTTCACTGTAAGTCACAAAAGGTTGACTCCTTAGAGATGCAGGAAATGACTAGCTTGTGATAGCATAAAAGGCTGCATAAGTGCATGGGCAGAAAGCTGGATTTTCATCAGCCACTACATTCTCTGATGAAATGGCAGTGGTTTTTATCATGTATCCAATGCACAATAATTAGGCAAAACGACTTACCCTCAATCTTTTCAGTATTTAGCTCTAAGGGTGCAAGGATTCATTCTTGGAAAGGGAAGATGGTCGTGTGATTTAGGGCACTGGATGAGCACTCAGATCTGAGTCCTATCCCTGGTTCTGCCATAGCCTTGCTGTGTGACCTTGCACAGTCATTTCTCCATGCCTCGGTCTCGCCTAAAATGGGATAACAATAGTTCTTTATTTCAGAGGAGATATGAGTACAAACCAGTTCAAGGCTGTGCCGCAGAGATGCTACAGCAAGAGCAGCACAGAAAAGCTCAGACACGGAATAATACCTTGCTATTAAAATGCGGGGAAACACACAGTAATTAAATGGAATAATAAATACAAAACATAAGGTGATTTCTGAGGAATGTAACACTGACAAGGCTTTTCTCTGATACCTGAAATTAAAGCAAACTTAAGTGGGATTCTTATGGGTTTAAATGATTTTTAGTTGACTCTTTTTTCTCAGCTAGTACTAGAAGCTGTGTATTAGAAACACCAAGAAAAATACTCCATTGAAAACCTCCATATTGTTTGTGTTTTTAAGCAACCATGATCTGCAGCCCAATAGAGGGTCAGATAAATATTCAGAGTAAGGTTTTCAAAGCCATGAAAGGGACCTACAAACATAATTTCCTTCAATTTACAGTAAAATATGAGCATGCAAAACTTCGTATTTGGTTTTGGGCACGCTTTCAGATTAAATTGTAAATGGGTCTACTGCTCTCAATTGCCCTGTCAGATGTCTGGAATAGCTTCAATGCTATTTCAGAGTTACACTGTAGCTGGAATTGGACAGAGCTTTAGCAAGGAGCCTCCAGTAATAAGTCTTTTTCCAAATGTCAAGGTGAATCTTTTTGTCTCCACAAACGTATCTAAATAACAGCATGTCTTTCATGTGAGGGGCAGTTATGGGGCTGTAGGCCTGGGAGACAGGATCTCAGGGGACATGCCTAGATAAAGCAATTGATTTGGAGATAAACAGATCAAAGGCTGTTCTGTCAGGCAGGAGAGAAGAGATGTATGATGAGACAGACCCTAGGAAGGGAAAATCATTTTTGAGCAACAGAAACAGAGGGATGGGGAAGTCAGGCAGAGAATTGCTAGAAAGCTAGACCACAGAAAGGCAACATGGACCCGAGGAGGACAGCCAAGAGAACCTCATAGCCGTAATGCTGAAGCCCATTGGAGGGAGGAGACCCATGAGATGCTGTTCCAAGCAGAGTAAAAAGCCTAAGCTCTAAGAAACAGAAGTGCTGGAGCTGCCTAGGAACCTCCAGGGCTGGAGAAGAGCAACTGCCTGTAGTCACCGCACACTGTCTAATAAAGCAGATGCCAAGCAGGACGTTGGACAGGAGAAAAGGAAAGCAAATTGGCACGTAATCCTTGATTTCACTCAACAAAAGCAACTGAAGGGCTCTGGAAAGATGAAGCACAGTATTAGATGTAATGAATCAGCTAGAGAATCAGTGACGATGCACCATAACACCAAGATTGGTTTCGAGCAGCCCTCTACACATACACTTTCTGACCAGAAAATACTTCAAAAAAGATAAAACCAGACCAACAACCTCTGAATCTCTGGGCAGAGGAAGTGACTGCAGAATGTGAAAGAGAAATGTTTTATTCCCAATCTCTCCCTAGTATGTGCAAGGACAAAAGCAACAAGGTGTTAACAGGACTGCATGGAAATGTGACTTACAACAACTACCATCTTCAGCTCCTCCATTAAGCCCCCTGCTAGTCCCCCATCCCAAAATCACAGAGTGGTCAATAAGTATCTATCTGGAAGCTCCAATTGTTCACCCCCTTCCCTGTAACACTCCAAATGCAGCACTTTGGGAGTCCATATGGAGTCCACCTCCAATACACAGCGGAAGAAGATATGACACAGCATTCACAAATGCACAGAGAACTGTTTAATTTACAGCCACAATGGTGAAACAAACCATTTCAAAGCTTGGACATTCAAAGTTAAGTCTGACACTCATTCTTATATTCACTTATTGTGCTTAAGTATTAGAGAACACAGGATTACATTAACCGTACACAACAATCTGAGATCCCTGCAGGACCAAGTAGCGAAAAGGGATGAGCAAGAATGAGGGACCAGCCCCTCAAGTGGTGTAAGCTGGTACAGCTCCATTGCAGGCAACGGAGTGATGGTGATTTACACCAGCTGAGGATATGGCCCTTGAAATGTCCAACTTAACTTTGAATTAATGTCTCCTGTGTCACAATCTTTTAACATTACTCTTCCTTCTGGTTGTATCTGCCACTTTGAAGAAGGACTGATACCATAGCCTGTAATGTTTAAAGGGCTGGCAGGTTATATCCCAGCTGGGCTATAGTAAGTGATGCTCACGTCATGACACTACTCCTCATATTTTAAAAACCATGGACTGGATCCTCATCTGATGTAAATTAGCTTAGGGGCGGCTGAAGTCAAAAATATTTGCCAATTTATACTAGCTGAGAACATAGCCCTGAGATTTTTGGTTTCTGCTGCACACTGTATAAACACTGTGCCTGAGAACAAAGACTCATGTGCATTTCGTTCCTGGTAACAAAATTAACTTGAGACTACAAGTCTCAAACAAATGACTACTAGAAAAGACTCCATTCAGTCTTCACTCTCTCCTGGTTTTCTGAATTTGGCATAACACATTTATTTGCTGGCACCAATAAAATGCATGCCTCTCAGCTGGCTATTTTTCCAAGACTTTACTGTGGGGCCAGACTCACTCGTGATGTACATCAGGAGAGCTCCATTATACTCAATGGAGTTACTCCAGGGAAGCTGGCCCGCAGATCTGAACGTAACCTTCTCATGCCAGTGCAACCACAGGACTCTCAAGAAGTTGTTTTGCAAATTATTCCACTGAAGTGACTCTTGACATCCTTTCATACCTGCACAGTGTCTGAGTGGGTAACATAATGCCTTTCATCTACATGATTTTAATGGATATATGGGTTTTTTTCATTAGATATCTTTTAGACAAAAAAGGAACGGAGCAACATTATTGGCATCCCACTGAAACATAAATATATAAATTACATTTTATACACCTTTTTTTAAACGCAGACACATACATTCATGTGCATAACATTGTGAACAGTACACTTAGTGGAAAACAAGCACAGACAATCTTAGTTAAATGTACTTCCAGTTTTGGTGCTCAACAAATACACTGGGAAAATGATCACAAAATAGAATGGTGACTAAATCTATCTCTGCATTAGCATCTGAAGCCAATGACTCCTTAGCTTTTGTTTGGTTGAAATTGGGCATAGCTACGGGAAGAGGAGGGGAATGTTTGAACTATATTTAAAGAAAATGAAAGGTTAAAAATCTCTCTTTTGTTGTTTTAAGGTTCTGCAGTTCATTCATGTTGGAAGATATTTTTCATTAGAGTGGAAACAGTCTTTGAGACAAACTTTTTTGTCGTTCCAAACTAAGAAAACTCTTTCATCTCTTTGTAGATGTTTCACAAATAAAAAGAATCCAGTAGTTCATTTTACATACCCAATGTGATAGTCCAAATAAAACAAAGGGTACATAATCCAAACTACTGGGGTGGGGCAGTGATTTTGGCCAAGTGAGTAGCCATGTCATACCTGGCACAGCCCTACATTTCCAAAGCAGTACAGAAGGATTCAGCCATGTGGCTCCCACTGCAATCCATGGGGAACTGAACACTTAATCCTTTGGCACTTTGAAAACATAGGAGCTAGTGCCAGAGTATTTTATCTGCCCTGCTATAGTTAAAATAGATTTTGATGTTATAATTTGGGCTATTCTACTACAAAAATATGACCACAAAATGCTTTTTTTTTTTTCTTTTTTTCTTTTTTTTTTTTTTGGTTCAAGAAAACATAGCAGGCTTTCTCAGGTATATAAAACTGTTAATTTTTAGATAAAAATACAAACTTCACCTTTACAAAAACACATATTTCTGTTGAATACACATAAAGCATAACATTATTACCAAAAATAAAGAATTTTAGGTTTTGTTCAAATATCTGCAGCAAGGTAGTTCCCATGCCACCATGACATTATACAATGCAGATACAAGGATTTGTACATTTCACACAGCTCCAACATGTGAAATAAAAGTATCCGTATACTGATAAGAATGACAATTGCTAACACAATATCACTAGTAGGCAACTGGCATAAGTCTTAAAGGAAAAAAAAAAAACAAAGAAGGATTTTTGCATGGATATCCTATGATTTGTTTACGCACATTTCTCTTCTTTCTCTTTTTTTTCTTTTTACGTAATACTTTAAATTACGGGGGAGGTTGGGGAACATAAACCAAGAAACGTCTAGAAAATTATGCATAGGTATACCATTTTTATTTTAATACATCTCATTAGTTTGCATCCCACTAGGAGAAATACCATAATGTTTTGTGTTCTGCTTATTGTTATACCAGTCTTTTATATGTGTTATTGGCAAATGTAGTCCAAGAGATAATAAAAAGCTAGGCAAAGAGTAAAAAGAAAACTTAATAATCACTTTATGGTGTAAAAAAAAAAAAATAAAATAAAATAAAATAAAATCCACTTAAGGCTCCCCAGAAGGTTTTTTTCTGTATAGACTTTTAAAACACCACCAAGCAAGGATGTATTGTTCTATAGTGTTTGCGTGGCATTGGATCATTTCATACATTCCTGCTTTTTTTGTGCCTGAAGTCCACCAGCGTCCATCCATCTTCATCAAGAACGCAGGCACATTTCTTGACGTAAAGCACCGTTGACTGCTCTGACAGAAATCCACTATTCACTTAGATTTTTGCCATGTTTTTGAGTACTTTTGGTATCCTCCATTCATTCAACTGTCTCTTTTTCTTTTCTGTTTTTCTTTTTTTTTTTTTTCTTTTTTGGACAGGGAAGCTTCCTATTGTTTCACAGAGTGCTACAATACTTGCTTTGATGTCACATTAAACAAATGTACATTGTCTCTTTGTTCTCATTAAGTGTTCTTTTGAGCCAGTTTTTTCACACAGGAGAACAAATAAAGTATACAGTCAATAAGCACCATACATAGTAGGTTCAGGAATGTAACAAACCATGTACATCCATGTCCCAGAGAGAAGTTTTTTTCCTAGCTTATTTTCACCTTACATCTGCAGGAGAGAAAAAAGATACAATAACTCTATGATTAGAATCAAAGGTCCTATCCTCTAAGTAGATGACTTTAAAAAAACTGTTCTGCATGAAGAGTCACTAACCTGGGACAAGAAGTTCTAAATGCTGTTTTGATTGAGTTTACATGCTCACTTTTAAAGTTGAATTTTAGAAAATCTTTGCTTCTATCATACTACTCCAAATAAATACCTGTTAATCTGAAACAGGATATCAAGTTTAGCATTCTTTAGAAATGATACGTCAGTATAAATGAAAACTCGCCATTGGGAGTTTATGTGCAAAAATAGATGCTTGAAATTAAATTCACCATCATCCAGGCGTTAGGCACACACACCGCAAAATCCAAATCATTCCCACTCCAAATACGAGAATAAATTGCAAGTGCTGCAGTTTATGTAATTTCAAGTCATTAAGAAACGGAAATTACATATTTAATTTGGAATGTGTATTGCCATAATCATACATTGCTATATGCTGGCCAAAGGATTTCAGTCAATTTTGCATTGAGAGGGTTTTAGCTTTTCACTACGTTGAAAACCTCATGAATTTTGATGATTGACTGTCATCACCGTACTGAGACTGAACAAACCAAAGGAAAAAAGATCTTAATTTTCTGGTGTAAGTAACACAAGGTTCTACAACACACAAAAAAATGGCATTTCTAAGCCTCTTCCTTGTCAGGTAGGCAGATCATCAGACCGTTTGAGGTGCATGTACAATCATTCCCAGTTCATGCCAAAACATGGGTTTGATAGTCATGCATAAAATAGCATTTGCTATATGTACACGCAATCTTTTACAGCCAATGATGGAAACACAGCAATTTGTAACCTGGAAATTCATTCATGCATTATTATGTGATGCTTTGACCTCAGAAATCAATAATAATGAAACAAAAGCAGAGGTAATGAAACTTGAGATTTCAGAAGATGAAGAATTAGCACCCTCCAAAAAAAAAGAACATAAAAGGCAAGAAAAGGAAGTAGCTGAAGAATGTAAGATGCTGATGGTGATGTGGAGCTTAAAGGGAAAATACCAGCAGGTAGAATTATCAAAGCCAATCAAATCTAATCTCTTTGCAGCCTTGAGGTAGCAAGTGTCAAGATTCTGAACAGTGATTAATTTGAAGTGATGATATTTGATTAAGTTTTCCAGTACTTGTGCTATTAGGGTGTTCAGCATATAGGTCCTACCTGAATATCAAATAGTTCCAGTAGGTTTTATGTTGGATTTAACTTTTTTCGTTTCCGTTTTTTACCTGATTCCCTAGGCCTTCCTGTTAACATAAGGGCAGGGCTGGTAAAAAGCCCTAAGGTAATGCATTTCGTTGAACACTGAAGTAATACTCAAACCGTTTACATTTCAAAGAAATCTCATTATTCTTTGCATTAAAGTAATAACTTTATAACGCCTGATTTGACATTTCATTTATAAAGTAATTATACAAAAGTAAAGAAATAATAAACGAAGCTGGCATTGCATACGTCATTTCCAAGATCCATCTATAATTACTGTTACCATGCAGTATTCAACATTTGCTTTCAGCTCTGTAGTTAAGCTATTTTCAGCTCACCATCCACTTGCTGGTGCAAGTTTTGTTCCTATCAGTAATTAAATCCTAGAAATATATGTTCCTCCATGGCAATTCTACCCCATTTTTCACACACATCAGAAAGAAAAGTTTTCATTTTATAATCTTAACTGCTTAGTCGTTGGCAATTAAAGACATTTTGGAAAACTGAAACTGATCCAATGAAACTTTTTTTCCAAATAGAAGGCACAGAAAAAATATCAAACCATACACCCATAAAAACCATTTAAAATGTGGGGTTTATCTACTCATAACTCAACCTAGTCTCAGCTAAAACACTCAGCTCAGATTATAAATTGATATCCAATGGAATCACAGCAGAGGCCTAACTTTGCTCTTCTACAAATTCTAGTTCTTCATTGTACACAGCAACTGAAGTCAACATCCACTTAGGTCAGATTTATATCTCCATGCTGGATGGAGACAGACAGAAAATCCTTCCTTACCTAGCCACCTTTAGGTAGCTTTCCTCCTAAATTTACCTGTTTTTCATTGACTAATTTTGAGCTGGGTCTACTGAACCCCTCAATTCCCAGCAGACGTGGCAAAACGAACTTTCGAGGCTGCCTTCAACCAAAATCAGGAGAAACGGAGGTGCCCTTTCTACTGCAGTGATTTTCCTGCATATATGTCAAATTCTGCGCTGATTACACCTTAGTAAAAGAATCTGAGTTTTAGGTGGTTTTATGAAAGTCAGATTGAAAGTAAATCCTTTTCCCCATAAATCTTTCCCTATGGTAACTTAACTGTTGTTTCGGCACAGCAAACTTAGGTTTAACTTGACAAGTGACACTAGATTCTTGACTATGTTAGTAAGAAAACAACAGGAATGGGCAGTGTTGTTTCAAAACTCCTTACTCTTTAATACTGAATGTATTCCTAAGTCTTTTATATTCATTTCATTAATATTTTCCCCAATATACAGTAAATCTCAGCCTTAGCCCTGTCTCCACAATGCCTAAAGAAATAGGCAACAGAGTTCACTAGTAACTGCAACATAAAATCATAGAATCATAGAATCGTTAGGATTGGAAAGGACCTTAAGATCATCCAGTTCCAACCCCCCTGCCATAAGCAGGGACACCCCACACTAAACCATGC